>KI546341.1:0-61594 GCA_000497225.1 Amanita jacksonii TRTC168611
GTGAGAACCTTTCTTTGTATTGCGCCCATGGTGTGGGATTGGGAATTGTTAGAGTTTAGGGTTAAGATCCAGAGGACCGAGGTGGAAATAGGCTGATGTGGTGCTTACTGATCTTTTCAGAGTCAAGTTCTGCCTCCAATTGCAATATTCTTTCCTCGAGTTCACGTACACGAGATCTCCACAGTTGACGGGGCGAAAGAGCAACATCGGAAGGAGGAAAGGTATCATGAAGGTCAAGGACGTAAGCTATTCTAGTTGTATCTCAACTGTCAGATATTTAGTATAGCTAGTTTGCCCACCAGCAATAGACTGTGTACGAGGCTTGAATCGCAGCGCACACAAGGCCTGACCCCTGTATATCAATGTACCCCAACGAAGAGACGAGTGGAGACGAACGACTGCAAGACGTATTCGATCTAGTCTAGTTAGTCTAGAGTTCATCTCTGAACTGAGGTGGTTACAAATAACCCGCATGCATTGTCACATCCTGAATACTACATAAAATCTAGAAATATAACGAAAATGGTAAGAGAATATTATTTAAACAAGAAAACAACTGCTCGACTCTACGTTTTCCCCTTGCCCTTGGATCGCAGTATGGGTGACTCTTCAACCAACGATGTTGAATGAGATCGCGACAGCAAAGGTGATTCCAGATATTTGCGCATTTGGGACTCGTCCAGGCCAGAGAAACGGCCGAGTGGGCTAAACCAAGCACTGCCTCTGTAGTTTGGATCGTCGGTGGCAGGCGTTAGCATACCATGATTAGCAGTCCTCCCACTCGGTTTTGACGGCGTTTGCAAAAGATAAGGGCGCATTGACCAAACGGTATTCTTGGGTGTCATGAATGGGGCAGTGAACTTGATGCCACGTGAAGGTGTAGATGCAGGATCGAATGGAGATTCCTCGAAAGGATGGGGGTAATTATCCGGGTCTCTGCTATAAATATGACCATCGGATCGTTGTTGAGGTGTTGATGGCCCATGACGTGATGAGTGAACCCAAGATGAGCCAGATGAAAGGCCAGGGAGGTCATGATCGGAGCTACGTTGGGTTGGCGTTTTTGGGACTCGCCCAAACGACCAGGACGGGGAGTTATGAGGAGATGATGGTTGGAAAAATGGCGTATCGTGAGTGCGATCTATACGAGGCTCGTCATCTGTAGGAACAAAGGTAGGCTCGCTCGACAAGATTCGCTCTGGGCCGCCGGACGAAGCGCTGTTCTTGTTTTCACAGGATCGACAGAACCATAGATCTTCTTCTCTGCCAAGCTCGGCAATATCATTGATTCCAATACAGTGCAGATGGTACCATGCCTGGCAGCCGTCGCATTGAACTAAAGGGCGCCCATCATCAGGGTCGTTGCAAATACAAAGTGCGCTGGTATCCACAAGCTGCTTCTTCCTCCTCATGCGGTAGGACAGTGTGCGCACGCTCTTTTTTGCGAGTAGGGCTACCCGGGCGTCAGCAGGATCACAGGGGAACATCTTCTTCTCATCTGCAAGAGGATCGTTCCAAGAATGCGATCTGATAGAGTAGGGCTTCACGACCAGAGGGACCATTTTCCCACCTCCCATCCCCCTGCGCTGTATCTGAGACTCTTCTTGGTAATATGGGCCAGGTGCGCCTGTTACATCCACTTTTTCTTCTTCGGCTTCATCTTCGTCATTGTCGGAATCCCTGTCGAGATACCGCTCGATCAGCTTTAATCGATTATCTTCCGCAACCTTCTTTTCTCCCGCCACTTCTTCAGTTCTCAGACGCCATGGGAATTCACGATCAACCCAGTTGGGCCACTGGATGACTTGTTTAGCAATTGGGGAGGGTTCTTCCTTCATGATTGATTGATTATTAATCCTCTTCTTTCGACCTCCATTGCGTTTCTTTGTGGAAAGGTTGTCATTCCCCATTTCTTTCCGCGTTTGGTATGTAGGATCGAGCAGAACGCGGCCCTTGCCTTCCAATTCCGTTGGAAATAGACTAGGCATTTGGGAAATCAACCCTTTATCTCGCTTGAAAGCTTCCAATCTTTTGCGTTTTTTGAGCTCCCTTTCCGAGATTGGGACCTCCTGCGCTTGCTCAAGCAAGGTAACAACATTAGACGGGCCTGCGATATTTGTTGCGGCGAGCGTAAGCGGCTGAGGCTGGCGAACCCACTCAGTGGTCCTCTAAATGAGATCAACGGAATATCCCCGGTGTATGATACTTGAACGTACATAGCGGCCGTAGCCTCCAGCCATCAAGCTCTCTTCAAAACTTTCTTCGGAAGTCTCTTGAAAGAGCTTTAGCCTCCTCCCCTTATTGGGGCTGTCGGTTATGCTAATCGTCGCTCTCTGCTCATGGTCAAATTCGTCAATATTATATGCCATGTTTGATCCAGCGTTAGCAACCCTCTTTTCGCGTTTCAGATAATCTGGACGACGATGCTCGACTTCTTTCACAAGAGCCACTCGATTCTCGAACATACTCTGGCGAAGGCGATCCATCTCTCCTCCAGAAGAAGAGGGATTCTTTTTTGCACCAGGAACGAGTGATAATGGGGTTGACGAGCTTGCTTCTTCTGCTTTTTGAAAACTACAGTAAGGCATTGAAGGGTTATCCATTCTAAGAGCGGCCTGAGATGCGGGAGGTTGGTGTTGTGAACCAGACTTGGCCGAAATGGGTGTTCTCGGTACAAAGGGCGAGGTGAGACGCGATGACGGAGATGTAGACAATGAGGGGGCAATTGTGGTGGTATGATCCAAAGTCAAAGGTTCCAATTTCACGCTAGGTGCTGACTGAGAATCATGGGTTAATGCACGATCAGGTACATATACGGAACTGCTCGGCTCAGGAAACCGGGAGGATTGCAGGTGGAAAAGGGATCTAAGACGCAGTATGGTAAGCAAGGTACCTATTTACACCAATGCACATCTCACTGAGCGTGTGGTCTGTCGCCATCGTATGGGGCCGCCCAACGACTATTAAGAGGGCTGTGAAATCCGTGGGCATAAGGTCTCAACATCCCAGTGTAACTAACCTGGTGTCTGGAGTCATCATGCGTGAATCTGGAACGCCATGACTAGGAACACTTGACATTAGTTACGACTTTGGTCTGTTTGCACCTGAACGTGGACGTACGCTTTTGAACGGTCCACCTCTGTTGATGAGACAAGAGGCCTGGTCAAAGGGAGCTGCTGTAAGTTCTTTCAAGCGACATGGTAAATATCGACGTACGCATGACTGGAGGGAGAATGTTGATACTTGTGCTCGACATAAGAAGCGAAATCGTTGGGGCTGGAAAATTTAGGTGACGGGTAAGAACACACGTCGAATACAGTGTAGCACACCTTTGAGGGGTTGGCAATTGGCTGCATTGTCTGGAGGGAAAGGCAGGTAAGAGAGATTTGGACAAGTGGGGTGTGTTGCTATTCAACAGGTAAGATTGGCAGCGCAAGGCAGCAAAATTCAGCAAACCTGGCCGTTTCTGAAGGAAGGAAGTGATTAGGGCGGTCCAAAGGACTGGGCATTGTCACGCTAGATACGGGATCTACATCGGAGGAACAGGGCGACAAAGGACGTGGTCGAGTGTTTTGAATGTCATCGGACGGCATGAGTCTAGAATGACCCGATATAGAAGTATACGAATGTTGGAATGAACCGCCTGAAAACACAATTTGTCGCCATTATGTAAGTCACCGTGCATTTTCACTCGTCATGCGCGCACTCGAATTCTACAGCGGCATAGGTGCTTGAGATACCCTACCTACCAGTATGCCATTGACATACTGCCAGGTGGCCTTCATGCTGCTCTCAAGAGGAGTAAGCCGGATTCGGTGGTCGTCCAAGCATTTGACTGGGATCAAAGTGCCTGTCAAGTATATTCATTGAATTATGGGTCACATATCGCCTCAAAGGTTTCCTTTGCTATGCATTTTGTTTAGTAATGCTAGCCTTGCTTAACGAGATCAGGTGGACATATCCACGCTTAGACATGATCATCTGGCCAATTTCCATGCGGACATTTGGTTATTGTCGCCTGCCTGCCAACCCTATACCGTCCTCAATCCAGACGCAAAAGGGGCGTTAGATCCCCGGGCCCAGTCATTCTTATACCTCGTTCAGGATGTCCTACCTAAAATGAAGAGCTTAGGCACTAATCCTTCATACATCTTAGTTGAAAACGTTGCCGGGTTCGAGGTGATTCGCAGTTCACTCTCTCGAGACAACATATTCCTGACCTATCCGAAAGACATCCTCAACAAGGCCGGTGCTGCGCTCAACGTTACAGTCACTCGGTTATATCGTACTTGAACTCCTTCTTTCTCCCATTCAATTTGGAATTCCCAACTCGCGTCTACGCTACTACCTTCTTGCAAAGCGTCAGCCACTGCAGTTTGATTATGAGGGTACTGTTTGTGAATCAGTATGGCAGTCCATTCCGGAGAATTGCAACAGAAGGATGGTCGAGCAAAAACAATCATCGCTTGGCCCAAGTATTTCAACAGAGATTAGATGGTACCTGGAGGATGATTTGGGTGATAGCCACCCTTATCATATCCCAGATAAAGTCCTTAAAAGATGGGGAAGTTTGTTCGATATAGTATTACCATCGTCAAAGCGATCCTGTTGCTTTACCCGTGGTGAGTGAGACAAAGATACAAGGGTTGTTGACGTTGAGCGGATGTTAGGTTATACCCATCTCGTAGAACGCTCAGGCTCCATTTTACAAATGAATGAGGATTTGGATGTGAGTTCTTCTTTGACGGCTTAATGGTAAATTACATTTCATTATATGTAGACTACTGAAGTCTTCAATAATTTCCTCACTGCCAAGAAGGCTGGTGACATCAACGCCGTACACATACTACATCCTCTCAAGCTTCGGTACTTTACCCCACTGGAATTATTGAGGATATTCGACTTTGAGACACCCAGTCAATCCGATGATGTAAAGTTCAGGTGGCCAGCTAATATGTCTCTCAAGACCAAATATCGTTTAATAGGAAATAGCGTAAACATACGAGTAGTGACAGCATTGCTAGATTATATGCTCGGCTGATGCATCATAGCATCATAAATGCAGCAACTCCGGCTACCAACGGCCCGGCCAGTCCGCTTTCTAACGTCCACGCTTGATTCTGGAATTATATCAGGCATGTCCGCACGAAGGACATTTCTCGTCGGGGGTGGATGTACGGCTTTTATCAAGGTACGTAGTACTGCTATATTTTGCCATTATTCAATTGGTCAACTTTGCGGATAGCCGCGAGGCACGAGAACGACAGAAGATGTGCGTACTTCCTGTCAGGGCAAATGTTCAAATTTAAGTCGCGGGCCGACTCTAGATGGGACTTGAAGCGGCAACAAAGGCACTGCTAGATGCTGGTTAGTTGAAGCAATTTGTAAAGCTCAGCTGGGGACTGCATAGTTATGCCCAGGAACGACCTACGACGAAATTGAAATCGCCTATGTTGGATATTGTTACGGGGACTCTACCTCTGGCCAGGTAACTGTATATCCCTAGGCGTGCCGCCAGCTAATTAACGTGTCTACAGCGTGCCCTTTATAACCTCGGCCTTACGCGCATACCAATTATCAACGTCAATAACAATTGCTCGACTGGCTCAACAGCTTTATATCAAGCGAATTTAGCTGTAAAATATGGGCAAGTGGAGTGTGCAATGGCTCTAGGGTTTGAGCGAATGAGTCCCGGGAGCCTCTCCACCAATTTTCCTGACCGTGTCCCTCCCACTATATTGTGGGGCCAACGGTCTTTAGAACTGGAAGAACATTTAGGAGAAAACAAAGGTCCTGGTGCCCCTCGCATGTTTGACAATGGTGCTCAAGAATACTTCTCGAAGTACGGTGGCGGTGTGGAACAGTTAGCAAAAATTGGTATGCTGTCTCCGACATTCCTACACCCCCTTGCGAAGCTGAAGCATTAACAAGCTGCTAAAAACCACAAACATTCCATAAATAATCCTTATTCACAGTTTCGGAATGGCTGGGATGTTGAGCAGATACTAGCTGCACCAAAAATCACGAGGAACCTTACGAAATTCATGTGCAGCCCTACATCTGTAAGCACTGCGTTCAGTGTCATTGTCTTCTATCAAACTTACCTGGAATCTGAGGACGGTGCGGCTTGTTGCATTGTTGCTTCAGAAGAGTTTGTTCATTCACATGGCCTGGAAAACCAAGCAATCGAGATCGTTGCCCAGTCGCTGGCTACCGATGGAGCTGGCACTTTCGAGAACAGAAGCGCAATGGAATTGGTTGGCTATGAAATGACAAGGACATGCACCAACAATGTTTTTAGTCAAGCCGGGCACAATGAAGGAGAAGGAAGAGATCTTGTTGGGGTAATTGAGTTGCACGACTGCTTCGCAGCAAACGAGGTGAGCGGATGGAAATGTGACAGGGAGGTTTGGTCAATCAATCCTATTTTGATTAGCTCATCACATACCCTGCCCTGGGCCTTTGCGGTCCAGGAGAGGCTCATATGCTGGTTGACCGCGGCGACAATACTGTAAGTAGTGCACCAACTAATGACTAGGGGCAGTTATTGATTCAAGCAACCTATGGTAGTATGGAGGTAAATATGTCATTAATCCAAGTGGCGGTTTAGAGGCAAAAGGACATCCCCTGGGAGCGACTGGACTTGGCATGCATTTTTACATTATGAGTATGTCCAACTCTGTGTCTGTGTCAAGTTCCATTTCAGCTCATTTCTCAAAGTGCAATTAAGGGGTTGTACGTCATCTTCGAATCACATCTCTCGACGTTCATAACTCGTTGCTGTAGGGGCAGGTCCGATGCAGGCTCCTGGGCTTTTCAGCATGGCCGACAAACGCGGTAAATATGGCCTTGTCCATAACCTAGGCTTAGGTGGTGCTGTTGTTGTGTCCCTCCTCAGACGGCCCGAGTTCTACAAGGATGGGGGCATAGACGGCAGAACACGGTTCGTTTTTAATGGCGCTTGAGATCGTGACAGGCAATTCAAAAAGGCGTAGGCTTGGCTACAACCATGGGCACGAATGTAGACCGATCTCAACGGAAGACGTGGAAAAAGTAAAATCGAAGAATGCTTCCACTTACATCTTGCAACATGCCAAACTTTAAACTGAAGAGAAACTCTGATCAGCTGACATGTATACATCTGTACTTATTCTGTGCTGTGCGAGAAATTTTACAACGTTATGGTTGCCATATATCATGCGTCCACGTATGTCGCAGGGAAAACCCTGGCCTATTGCTACGCTAGCATGATCACAGGCTCACGGCCATCGTCAGAGGAATGCTTGTGCTTGTAGCCTCCACGTTCGAGCATAATTGCCATCTTTCTCAAGTAACTGTGCATGGGTCCCTGTTTCGATGATGATAGAATCCTCGATGCATCTTGAGCCAGAATTACTGTCAGTGCTATATCATGGAACTGGTGAGCAACCCACAAAATGATATCCGCGTGCCTCGTAAGGTTTCCAAATCTATGGGAGGAAAATATCATCGTCTTATTGCCTCTCAGCTGCCGTAAACGTTGAAATAGGTCTGTTGCCGCTCCTCCTTTATTGGACGTTCTTCCTGTGCGTGAATTCACTCACCATGCTCTGATGTTGGATCCAGGCTAGCTGACGGCTCATCAAAGAGTAGAAGTCCGGCTGCGGACTCCGAATCCAAGGTACGCATAAAGGTTCTGGACCTGGTTAGCAGTCATATTATGGATGATTTTATCTTCATTACAGCACGGGACTTACAGCGCTATTCGCTGCATCTGACCGCCTGATAGGGCTTTGGTGGCTATCGAATCCATCCCAGCTCGACGTCGTATATGAGTGTAGTCTACACGCCGTCCAGAGAGAGTTGTGGTTCCTTCAGGCGCGCTAGAGTAATGGTCTCTTACAGGTTGTTCAAGATATGTGTCAAGTCCTTGAGGCAAGCGACGAATTATTTCACTAGCCCCTCCAAGATGGGCCGCTTGAAGGATTTCATCGTCGTCATGTAATTGCTCCGGATCACCCAGAGCAATGTTGTCCCTGACCTTGAAGTGAGCGTCAATCTCTGCCCTCATTTGGACGAAGGAAAGACCATACAGATAACGGGAAATAAGTATAGTCTTGGAAGAGAACGGAGATCGACCGGCGCAGGTCATCTAGCTGCAACGCCTTGATATCTATACCATCGATGAATATTTGACCCTCTGTTGCGTCGTGCAGGCGGCATATCAACTTCAGAATGGTGCTCTTTCCTGAGCCATTCACGCCCACCAGAACCTGAAAGGAACTTGATTCAAAGTGAACCACAATTGGAGCCTACTTACGCATAGCCTTCCTTTCCCTACCTTAAATGACACATTACGCAAAGTGTAGACATCTGTGTCTGGGTATTTGAATGATACATTCCTATGTGTGCTCGTCAGCTGCAGGACATGTCGGCGAACAGTGCCATATACCTGAATTCTATTGCAATACCAAGCTCAAGTGATCTAGTGTTATCGGGATACGGCAGTCTTCCGTCCGTGACCTTGTTTGGAAGCTCGACTATGTCGTATAGTTTTCTGACGCTAATCAATGTATCTATAACTGAGTCACTCTGATCGACAAGACTGAGGAGAGTACGTGAAAAGTTATTTGTTGTTTGTGTGACTAGGCCCAAAGAAGCTAGAGAGATGGGCATGGATGTCGGGTGCTGGATAGCACGAAAGGTGAAAATGACCTAAGTTCCTGACATCAGTGTCTCTGACGGAGGTCATCATACGAACACAGACCTCTGGCAGCTCTTGAAGGCCATCTAGAAAAAAAAAGTTCCTTATCGAGAGTTTGGCTCGAGTTCTCCGAGCATTCAAAACCTCGATGAAATCTCCAGAGCGATCAGTGATGCGATTGGCACTTCGTGAAAATTCTGTCCCAAGTCTAGATTAAGCATTGCGGCAGCTAGCTAGGATCAACCCCTTACGATCAAGCATACGTCTCCACATGCCGCCGGCTACTATTTCTTTGCGGTGCACAGGGTCGGTCACCGTTCGTTTCAGGCCTTCTGTCTTGATGTAATCAGGATCCTTGGTCGTTGCGGCCCATACTAAAGCAAGATAATGAATTGCGGCGGTGCTAACACGAGAGCACGTACCCTTGGCATTAGTAATGTAATTTCTCTGTGGTGACCAGCTCATCACAGAATGGACGAAAGATATGGATGCGAGTAAGGGACCGTCGCGTTGTTCTATTAAAATTCGGGAAAGAATGACAAACTCTGAAATTAGTGACAGCGCCTTAAAGCAAGCATCCGAGATAGCCACTACGGCGTCCCAAGCAATGCTGGATCCTGAATTCCTGGGGAGAGCCTGTTCAAGGTGTCGTTGTACGGCAGAATCATCAAAAGTGGGCACGTCTAGCCGGACTAGGGCATGAAAATAGTGTACGGAGTAGAATTGTTTTATACGGTTGTTCAATGGTTCTTCTAGAAGCTTGAGGAGGATTCCAAAAGCGCGACCAGATACCGAACACATTAGGCGTGCTACTGCAGCCTTGAGAAGCAGATGTTTGTCAACTGTGCGATCTGTCAAGGCCGTTTGAACCTGCAACAAGGTTGACTCGCTAGTTCATCGCATATTTCCCGACCTACAATAGATAGCAATTTCCCTGAATACCTGAAGCATCCGGTCAGGCGCAGGTAAAAAACTCGGGGATATATTTACCATAGTTGAGCTGCAGGCAGAAGGGAGAACAGAAGTCTCATCAGGAGATAGCAAAACAATGGGATCCAACACGACGGAATATGACCCAAGTCCTTCATCATTCGTAATAAGTATGGCAATGCCCGAACGAATTCAAGATACAGCTCGGAAATGGAAGAGGTCCATTGTGCCAGATAGGTGATGTCCGTATCCACTTCCTCGTAAAGGTCCCATACACCAATTCGAGTGTGTTTTACCCTTACCGTAGCGTCCGGTTCAGAGTTTCTGTTGCTCGTCGATGACGGTGCTTGAGGCTTTCTTGGCATTCCGACAACACTCCAACAAACAAAAGTTCGATTGAATAAATAGGGTATTACGTCCGTCCGGAGACTGATTTATCTACAATCTACAGATACTTCTCTTTGTAGATCCATGCAAGTCCAACGTCGCTCTGACCTTGGGCGACCTGAAGAGCATTATGTTAGCCATACCAATTAAGATCTAATGTTTGGATATCCTACGGCGGCGCGATACCATTTTGCTGCCTCTTTACGATCCTTCTTGCACCCTTTACCATTCGCAAGGCAAAAGGCAAGATCATTTTGAGCATCAGGATCTCCAAGACGTGCAGCTACTTTGTAATAGCTCTGAGGAGGTCCGTGATCAGTGCAAATCTGGCGAGGATGCGAGGTGATGTACCACGGCCATCTTCTGATCTTTGGGTACACCCCATCCCTGAAAAAAACATTGACCGACTTCATAAATTGCGAGAACGAGCTCAGTCTACATTATTTTCAGTCTCGCGCAAACAAATTCAAAATATCCGCACCTGGACGATGTTAGCATCCATACAACCTTCAACCCTGGTGCTCTCTAGATCCTCAACGGCGCATTCTGCGGCACGCCGCAACCACTTGAATCCGCTTCTCTCATCTTTGGGACACCCCCAGCCATGCCTCAATGCAAGACCCCACATGAGCATACCGATCCCACATCCGCCACTTTCCTTCGCACTCTTCTCAAAATATGTTGCCGACTCCTTAAGATTATTAGCTTCATGACATTGTATTCCCAATTGCAAATAGTCGTGAGGTGAGCGAGAGTCATTCACGTGAGGTTCATCTGTCGTTGTAGAAATCTGGGAGTCACTCGCGCCTAGCACCGCTCTGGAGGAATTCCTTCCACCAGGAATTAACGACTGAGGAAGCTGGGACAAGTGTGAGACATCCGTCAGCAGATTATCAGAGGAACGGAAAGGAATGCGATCTCTCGTGATAGGCCTGCTTCCGTTGAACCACGGTAAATTTGATGATTCTGTAGCCGAACTAGCGGTAAGGGGACGCATCGTAGCGTGGCCGCTCGGCGGCGAAATTCTGCTTGTCGAATAGTCTTGGCGGAGGAGCGAATTAGGTGAGATATGTACTGGCACAGCCGTACTGTCAGACGATGAGGTCGGCCTTCTCCGCATATTTCTCTCGAGGACCCTCCGCTTCCCATCACCTGAGGGTGGCACGATTGGTCTCTCCATTGAGGAATGACCGGAAGTACCAGAAGTTAAAATTCCTGTTCTATCGATATAGGCAGATCTCGGTGCACCTGCGTCTGCGGAAGAGACGACTACAGTAGGTACTTTGGGAAGGGCAGCCTTCACGCGAACTCCAATGTGAGGGGAGTGTGGTTGGTATTCTCCTTGTGGGTGTGTAATGTCGCTTGTTGAGCGTTGGGTCATAGACGATAGTCTAGAAGCTGAAGTGGGAGCCCCGGAGTGCACACTTCCATAGTGGTCATAACGGCGATATTCCATAGACGTCCGGGTGGAGCTAGGTGAGTACGAGTTATCTTTCGATGAGATAGTTGCATATGAATCGCGAGCAAAGTGGCCATGCAATAGTGGGGATGTTAGGGGGTGTTGTGGGGACCACTGTTCGATGGCTTGATGCGTTGCGGAGACTACCGACTGCTGGTCAGAGTCACCGCGAACATCAAAAATACGCCACTGCTCCTGATCCTGCGGTGGTTGAGGTGGTAGTCCAGGTGTCTTTTCTCTTCCCAGGGAAGCTCTGCGAGCCAACGTGGCAAGCGGCGAGTGTTTGCGTTGTAGATCAACTATGTGAGGCACTGACCCCACATCCTCTGTATGTGTAGACATCCTAGTTTCGAAACTTCATAAGGATTTGCGACAAGGTCAAGGCAAGGAGTGAAAGGGGACATCAAAAGTTGTCGATTTCATGTAAGCACCAAAGTGGCAAAAAATAGTGTGCGCCAAGCCAAGGCCCAGCTCTATCTACGACCATTATAACTGGTACTCCGAAAACAAATGCTAGATTCCTGCCCTTCTCCTCGGCGTTTGCGTAACTCTTGCTCCTGCACCTATCCCTGCATGTTTGGGTGTGCCAGGAATGATCACTTTTGAGCTTGTACCACTTGATATTTTGGTTGCTAGGGCATCTTCGATTGCCTTTTTCGCCGACCTAAGCCACACGCATCAGTACCCGGTGAGAGCTGAGGTAGTAGGCAAGGATGACTTACTCCTCACGCTGTTTCGCGATCGCAGTCTCAAGTTCGGCTCGCTTAGAAAATTCTCGGTCAACTTGTCGTCTGTTACTCCGGTCATCGAAATTTTTTTCCTTGACGGAATAGAAAACAGAGCCGAGTTCAGCTGTAGAACGAGTTATAACGTATCTTATTCACTATTTGATCCAACGTACCTAGCCAATAAGGGTCAATGGCCGTGACTTGGGTCATGTATTCCTTGGAAGTTAAGATGAGCTCGTGATAAATGACGTATGACGGGGTATCTGTTACTCGTAAATTAAAGGGAAAAGGCGGTGTGCACCAAACGTACAGCCAAGCCCATATAAAGCACTTGTTGGATGCAAATGAGTCGGTAGGCCCGACCTGATGTTCACGAACTCTCCGATTCCCTTTACTCTAGCAGCTTGATGGAAGTAACCGGCAGTAATTGCCTTCCTACGAACAAATCTCAACATCGTACCCCATTTTGGGACTGTAGACTAACCTCAGGATGTCGTAATCAGTGCCTGCTGAAACCATGTCCATTTTCTGGAATTTCGTGATATCTTCAAGCTGTACACGAACTTCTCGTGCCTTGCGCAATAATTTCGGATGCAAGAAGTGCCTCATAGCCCAATCATCCCGATAGCTAAAATACCATCCATCAATTTTATGCTTGATCGAGGTAGACGAAAGAGGATTGACCCGTGGCTCTTCCATTGATTGAACACGTTTAGCAGCGTCAAATGATCACTTTCTGGAACATTGAATTTTTCTCTAGCTGCATCTGCTTCTTCCATTCGTTCCTTCGGTCTATAAAACACGCTAGGAACGGAGAGCATAGACACTATAGTCAGCATCTCCGCAGAACATTTATAGTCGACGGATGCTATAAGCATCTTTGCCATGGAAGGCTCCATAGGAAATTCGGACATTTTTCTTCCTATGGGTGTGAGATTGCCAACATTATCGAGTGCGCCGAGCACCCAAAGCTGGTACATGGAGTTAAGGATGTTAGCCTGCATAGTCGATAAGGAGAAAATTCCACGTGGTCAAGTAAGGAGAAAGTACCTGTGGCGGAGGGTCCATGAAATCGAATTCTAACAAGTTCTTAACACCAAGCGACTTGAGGAGAAGAACAGTGTTAGCCAGATTTGTTCGCTGAATTTCGGGTATGGTGTTCTCGAACATTTCGTTGCGGTATGCCATTTCGGTGTACAGACGGTAGCAGTAGCTTTAGAAAAGTGTTATAAACAATGATGTATGTAAGCATTCAATCGTCTGACGTACCCACTGCCTGTACGACCAGCACGGCCAGTCCTTTGGTTGGCGTTGGCTTGACTGACGGGTGTGATCTGTAGTGCATCCATGCCCACTTTTGGGTTATATACCTTAAGCTTGCAATAGCCTGCATCGACAACGAATAATATACCGTCAACTGGTCGTACAATCAGCCAGTGGTCATTATTACGCGGAAAGAGCTTTACCAGTCAAGGATGTTTCAGCTATATTCGTGGCAACAATAACCTTCCTCCGCCCATCAGCTGTCGGTTCGAATATCTTTGCTTGCAGGTCAGCTGGCATCTGGGAATATATGGGTAGCACCGCCAAAGCCGGCGGTTCATCAAGTTGTGAGAGCCGTTCTATAACTCGTGAGCGAGGTGACAGCGCGAGCTTGGCGCACGCACCGTTGATGACTTGACAAGTAATTTCGATATCTTCTTGTCCCGTCATAAAAACCAAAATATCTCCGGGCGGTAACGAGAGATGAATCTGGAGTACTTGCTTGACAGCACTATCAACATAGTCCTCACACGGTGATTTGGAATGAAACATTTCGACCGGGAAGGTGCGCCCGGGTATGGTATACGTTGGGGCATTGCCATAGAACCTCGAGAACTGCAGAGTCCTTAGTACGGAGGAACGGAGATGAAAACACGACAAACCTTCTCGGCATTCATGGTTGCGGACGTGACAATAAGTTTCAAGTCTCGACGCCGTGACAAGACTACATAGAGGATCAACCCATGAAAATCATTCATATAAGAATGGCTTACTCTTACGCAGGAGCCCCATGAGTACATCGGTACTCAATGACCGCTCGTGTGCTTCATCAAGAATGATAACGCTGTAACGATCGAGGTCGCCTTCATTGAGTGATTCCCGCAATAATACACCATCAGTCATATCTAATGCATCCGGTAAGCAAGGATACGTCAGTACAACAGGGAACATACATTTGATCTTTGTCTCAGCGGTTGTACAATCCTCGAAGCGGATTGCGTATCCTACAATAGATCCAAGTTTACACTAGACCCATTTCAACAGAGCACAAGCAAAGAATATGATGATGTAACGTACCTCCATCTCCTCGCTGACACGTTTAGCGACGGACATAGCGGCAACGCGGCGAGGTTGTGTGCAACCAATAAGACCATAGGAACAATAACCATCCTCATACAAGAACTGCGCCAACTGGGTCGTTTTCCCGGAACCGGTCTCACCAACAACAATGACGACTGATTTGTTGTTGAATTAAACATTCTTGTGTATTGATAGGCACGAACCTTGATTCTCCCTAATTACCTTTAGTAACTCTTCACGGCAAGCAAAAGCTGGCAGAAATTCTCTTTGTTCCTTCAAGGTTCTGTTTCTTGCAAAAGAGCTCACACCAGTTGACGTCTTGAGGTGTGAAGCAAACTTCGAGTCCCCTCTGTAATCGTCCTCTTTTTCTTCTTTCTGCTTTCTCTCGGCTTCAGCTGGGAAAATGAAATGTAGCTAGGTGAATGTCCAATCTGAAGAAACGATAGAGGTTATCAACAATTGACACACCTTCCGCTTCGGCCTCTTCATCCTTGACGCCCATGATATTTCCAAGAGAAGTACCTCCTAAAGATGCCAACTTGGCAGCGGCCTTGGCACGTTCCGCCTGCTCACGTTTTTCTTTAACAAGGGCACTGCCTTTCTTCGCAAAAACGGCCATATCACTCGTTGGATCGCGTATGGGGTTGATTGGATCCAACTGTTTTGTGAATACCGTGCGGCCATCAAGGAAAGGGGGCTTGAGGTCATGAACCATAACATGGACGGTTGACTCTGCTTCATCCTCAAAGTTTAGATCAATCGTCTTGCGTGTTGCAACCCCGGACGTTAGCATCCGGTTTGCCTCCCACAAATCATTATCAGCATTCTGCACAAAGATGAGTAACTGTCGGAAATAATTAGCAATCGTAACGCACATACTGCGCCTGGCGCGCAGAAATCTTTTTCTAGAAAAGGATACTCAGTAGGGAATCATTGCATTTGAATGAGCGCTCACCACTTGCTTTGTAGTAATTTCCGCTTGTTTCAGCGCATTCAGGTCCTCATACTGAGCCAGAGGGTTATGCTCCTCGTCGCCCGCAACTCCTCCTTCTTCGGCGCCGGTGTACCAATCCCTGTCCAACCTGACTTGCTCTTCTTCCCACTCTCGCATATCAAAACCAATGACTCCCTCCTCCGTGTCTGGACTACCATTCCGTGCTGCCCTCGGTGTAGGTGCATCCCACCTGCGAGTGCCCGCGCGACCCCAGCCGAGCCCTTCCTCCCCGGGGCGACGCGGAGTTGAGTCCCAGCCAACGTTTGGTACACGGACGCTGGGTGCGTCACCTGATACAGAACGATTGGTTCGCATAGCCGGATCTGAGGGGCGGCCCTCGCGATTCTCGTGCTCTCTCCGGTTGTCCCAGCCTTCCCTACCACGGTTCGAACGTCGCTGGAAGTCACCAAGGCCCTTAGGACCGTCTTTGCGACGTCCATCGACAACGCTTATACCCTCTGTGGGACGTGAGACGCAGTTTCAAGGCAGTCGGCCGTTGTGCATACCTCGTTGCTTGTCCCTGTTCCTTCTACGTTCTTCAAGCTTCTTACGGCTCGTCTCAGACAGACCACCAGGATGAGATGGTGTCTCCTCTCCACGCTGTCTCGCGTGAAGCGTGCGAGGGGGAAGGCCAGGGACTGCTCGAGAATGTTATTGAATTGTAAGCTAGAGTACGGAATGGGCCTCACCCTTGAAGTGAGGTTCTTGCCCTTCGTCATATTTAAGTCTTTTTCTGCTTCCTTCGTTGACACGATCGCTGCCCTCCGATGACGCGGCCCTTTTCTCTTGCGCAAGGCGATCTAAGCCAAGCAAGGATGTCCGAGGTGTGGGCGGGGCAAGCGGTTTCGCAGGTTGCCGAAAAGTGTGTTGCTGGCAATGAATGGGCGTAAGCAATGGGGAAGATTACTGAAAAAAAGACGCACAGCGTCCTTGCGCATAAGACCGCCAGGTCTGGCAGGTTCTGGTTGAAGTACATCGCTGTCATGTACCGTAATCCCTTGAACGGGTTGCGGAGTAATGCCGGTTTCCTCCTGCTTGACGTGTGACAAGATATCGGCATGCATTTCAGCCATGAAGGAGTCCTTGAACTTTCCGAAAGCCCTTGCCGCTGTGTTCCAGTTGGAATCGCAAATAGAGATACAGCTTATATTAACAGACACACCTTTCATGAATTCATCCAAAGAGTTCGTCTTGGCAATGTCGACTACCGTGCGCGCTAGCAAATCATTTGGGTTGACAATATTGAGAGCCCGAGAAAGTTTGATAGCTAGCTGATGAACGAAACCTTCGGTATCATCATTATTAGATGCCATTTGGTTTTCGCGAAAGGTTGAGTACCAATGTGACTCGGGCATGGCGCGTGACACCAGCAAGGGTTATTATTATTCTACATCTAATCTTCAGATGGTGTATATGGCTCTACCAACATATTACTGAATTCTTTTAGTTTTTCTGGACCTCGAACCTCTTCAGTAAGGAGTGGCAACTTGACAATGTGAAAGAATTCATCATAAAGCTCGTGAGCCTCTGCAAGATACTTCTGCTGCATCTTGTGTCGCACACTGCAGAACTCGCAGTTTGAAGCTGTACGGTGTCAACAGGATGCCTTAACTCCGGCAGACTAGGCCACCTACATTTCTTTGGAAACAATAATTGGTTGACTACAATGTTATGAGTATCAATCTCGTATGCAGTGAGTTCTTGAACCAGGCGTTCTGTCTCGTACAGCGACAAAAACTCCGAGATACACACGCAAACGAATGTTGTCTTCTCCTATTACCGTGAAGTTATGTAACAGAATCCGTCGAGTAGCAAAATTTTCGTACCGGGTCCTTGAATTGCGAATTGACTTCCGTGATCACGGCCCGCATTGATTCCAACTTAGCAAACATATCTTCTTGCGACGTTGGTTCGCCACCCATCATACTAGACATCTTAACATCTAGTCAGCAACGATGGCTCAAGACATGTGTTCACTGAGCTCATACCTGACTGATCATGGGCCCAAACCGAGATCCAAGAGAGCTCAGTTTACCCAACGCCTTCTCCAGGACAGTGGGAAAGGACAGAAATCGAAGGGTATGGCCTGTGGGTGCAGTATCAAAGACAATAACAGAGTATTCCATGGACTTGACGTGCCTGGAGTATGCTTCAATAGGTATCGCGCGTTAGATGAATAAAGATGACCTACTTCATGATCTCAGCGAAACTCATTGCTTCATCAACCCCAGGTATTGCAAATGCAAGATCTTGCATCATTGAACCCATCATACCGTTAGAATCAGCTTGCAACAACTCCGTTAGTTATAGAGATCATAGGCAAAAATTCACGTGAGATTACATTGTTCGACCATCTCTTGTATGGCGCTTGTAGGATCAATTTCCATCGCATATAGATTATCAAAGCCGTTGACCTTCGTGGCGTCTTTAGAAAACTTCTGGCCAAAGGCGTCTGAGAGATTGTGTGCCGGATCGGTTGACTATATAATACACTCAGCAAAGGGAGAGCAACCAGTTACGGAGGACGTACAATCAATAGGACAGATTCCCGGACTTGGGCAAGCTGGATAGCGAGGGAACATGATGTTGTCGTTTTCCCTGTAATAAGACTGGTTCTAAAGCGGATGGAGTGGGCAGCCACACTACTTACCTACACCACCTTTGCCACCTATCAAGTGTAAAAGCAGTCACACGATATACATAAGGACGGTAGATGTAGGACATACCGCAGAAGATCCATTTAAGTGTCTTCTGATCCAGTATATTCTGAAGAGTAGGCGCAAGATTTTCTTCTGACATTGTGGATGGGCGGCGCAAAGTTTGCTTATCAGCTTATATACTGCGCTGGAAAGATCAATACAATTCTTTGTTCCCGTCATGACTGAGAATAGTATTCTTATAGTATTCAAAGGTATCTCGGCCTCTCATGGAAATCGTTCGCAGATTAACCTTCATGATAGCACTCCAGCTCGCTAACGAAGAAAGAAACGCATATGGCTTGCGCTACGACGACTTAAATCGTTACAGGCAAGTAACCATGCTGGTTCGGTCAAAATTGTTTCGAGACTTCTCCGACAACAGAAAACATTGCTCAAACCGCACACATCGACTAAGATCAGCCCTCAAAATGACGCACGGAAAAGGACGGGAATTCAAAAAACTTCCACCGCTCACTGTCGATGTGATTCGTGACGGCCAGTAAGGCTAGGCTTCTCCAGTCAAATGGTTGTTAAAACAATGTAGCCTGCAGCTTTTTCTTTTTGAAGCTGAGCGCGCCTGGGCTCATGCTCAGGAGCTCTATCAAGCCGCGTTGCAACCGAAGCACAGCGGTCGTTCAGGTGTTCTTCGTCATAGTGCCACAGGCCGCTTTCGGCGTGCGGTCAATTGGTCTACCCAATTACTCTCTCATTGTCAGACGCTGTATGCAACTGGTTGCCTCTCCACGGAAAGCCTTGTTCAAGCTACTGTTTACACTCTCATCATGAATGGGCGTTTTCTACGGTACCGAGATGAATTTGAAGATGGCCTTCCACTGCTAAGTGTCGCTCGATCTCTGCTGGACGAGTTAGCAGTGTCCGCGTTAACTAGCCGTGACCAAGCTTTGGCAACGATGTTCTCGGACGAAATTAACCCCGAGATCAGACATTGTGCCCACGAAATAGGAGTGCCAAGGGCATATGATATTGAGGGTATAGTAGCAGAGATCGTTCCTGGGCACAAAGACCGACTCGTAGAGGGGTATGGTGCGTTGGTCAAGAAGCTGCGGATAGAATGTACAGACGGAGTGCGCGACAAGTCCAAGAAACACCTCAAGGATATATCTTGGGAAGGTCGCTCAGTGCCTATACGAAATCCCGAGCTTGTGGACGTCCTCTTGAAAGTGCAAGAAGAAGAGGGCAGACTGTTATTGCGGGACCAAGCGTTACCTGGGGAGACTATTGCGGATAGAAAGAAACGAACCAAGAAAGAGAGTAGGACTAGGAAGGGGGTTACTTCCTACGATGCTATTTTACTTGCACTCAGCGATGCGGAGAATATCGCTAGGAAACTCAGCAATGCTCAGAAAGTATGTTGGTGACTCCTTCGGTCGTCAAGCTCGTTTGCATTGACGTCATCGTATAGCATACTGGATCAACCTCACTCTCGTCACAAGGGTACAGTGCGCAAGGTGGCCAACAAACTCTCAACTTTGTGTATGCGTATATCGTATATCAGCTGTTAGCGAAGCGTATTGAACGAGACCTTCTGCTCATTTCCGCTATCCTCGCTAATCAACCGGGGTCCAGGCCAGGATTCAGCCGCAGCTCGAGACTGCCGGCGTCCAGAACCCTTAAACCAGAACAGGTCGACAGTAGATTATATCCTGCTATTGTTAGGGTCCTTGATACTATCCTACAAACCCTCAATCAGATGCGGGCACTTGGGATCGTAGACGATAATCCCAACTTAGCTGCTGCCGTGGAGGCGAGGGTATCCTTCACTAGAGCACGACGGTTAGTGGTGTTGATGAGGGATTTGCGTTGCAGTGTACGACTGAGGACTTCACAGATGTTTATACCTTGCAAGGTGCTATACCCCTGTGCAGAAGTACGCAGAAGCCTTAACTCTCATCCATCATGCAAACATCCACGTCCGAGAAACCATAAGCACATTGTCTCTGGCTAACCACGATCCCATTTCCGACGCCTCTCCATGCTTTTATCCCCTCAACAACACTGACATGAAAGAACTTCAGGCTGGTCTTGCGGCGGATGGTTTACAATTCAAGCGAGACTGGTTTGCCTATAATGGAGGCAACCCCGATGAAGGGGCTGGAACGCACAACAAGCCTCTCTTCTTCAATATTGCATTAAATTATGTTGAGCTAGATATGGATACGTTACTGGGGCGAGCCAGCAAGAAACAAGTCCGTAGACCCACGGCAACTCCTGTGGGCCAGGTTACTGCAACGCAGCAGCCTCTAATCGAGAAGAAAATCTCATCAAAGGCCAGAGTGGAGGAGGCCCAGCCAATCGCGACCGATCCGCAAGCGCCTCCCCGCTCGGGTCTCAGTAATTTACTTGGTGGATGGTGGGGACGCAATTAGTCGTATGGAAATTTACCGGAGGCTCTCTGCAGTAAACGATACGAAGTTATTTTCACAGTAGTTCTACTACAATTCATGTAAAGAACTAGTCCAACCAAATCCATGTCATCGTCGCCAGAAGTCGCAAACAGGTGAAGTACGTACCTTTGCGGCTTCCCTTTCGGTTACAGCGGACGTTCCACCGTATTGGTCCGCTTCGAGTTCGCTAATTAAGCCAAGCTCTTGGCCAGTCTTCCTGATTTCCTGCCAAAATTCCTGATTGCCAGGCTTAGACAAGCACTTCTTTTTGAAGTCCTCCAAAAAACTACCAATCCATGGGGATTGTTAAAACAACCTTGCCTGTCATTCAGGAACCAGACTCACGTATTCCATGCGTCGATCTCGTCCTCCTAAGAGAGGTATGAGATACTATGTTCATAACTTTGCCAGTTCGCACCTTCACGGCTACATCCCTCATCGCTTTTAAACATTCCTTCAACTCACCAGTCCTGCGCCACGCGAACGGTCTCAGTATAATTTGACCGATTACGAATCCCATATCTTCTACGGCTTTGGTCACAACATCCCCACGCTTGAGGTTCTTATGAAAATCTTTGAGGGGGTTTGTGGTTCCGATAATCCGCCCAGGTTCGCGGCCGGGCTCAAGGTCATCCGTGTCAACTTCCACATACCTGTTCTTGCTTTCCACACGGCCACGCGATGCCTGCGGAGACATTGACCTCGCAGGAGTTAGGAGATGGGCTGTATCTTCGTAGTGCTGATAGAGGCCTAACTTATCGAGTGACAGACGGCTATCTTTGCTGATATGCACCAAGTCGTCCTTCTCAGTGGCACTATCATCGGGTGCAATGATCTTGGTTTTGCTTTTGTTTAGCGAAGGCGATACAGGTTGTTTCAGCATTGATTGATTTCTTATAGGCATCTGACTTTGGTCAAGCAGTAGGAGGTCACCGTCATCCTCTTCTTCTGCGTGGGCATGTTCGTACCGCCTAGCCTTTGTAGACGCCTTCTTAGGCACTATGTATAGAAGCTGCATTTGGAAGTACGCGCATACAACGAAGTGGATCTCACCTTCCTTGACCTTAAAGATACCTTTGCACTCTCCAATTGTATTAGTGGCCCGCTTGATGACGCGGCGAGGCGTGTTAAAAAACTTCAAAAGCTCAGGGTGAGGTGGAGGAAGCGGTTGCTTTTTGAGATCGGAAACAGTAGCACAGTGGGAAAGAGCCTGTCTGACTCGATGCAGTGAGGGATTATAGGAGAACCGCGTGTCGAACCACGGCTGACGATTTCTACGGAAGATCAGGGTCGGGCAAGCAACGGTTAGAACAGGATTCACCCTTCTTCGTCCTTATCACCTGCGTCCATTAAATCCATAGCGTCGACAAAGGAGTCCATCGCAGTTTGCTGTTCTTCGGTGGGAAGGTAGGGATGGGTAGTAAGGACTTCTCTTTTCTTGGAAACAAGGCGTTCCAGAGACGCGAAAGAATATTTTCGCACGTCGTCAGCAAAGGGCACCTGGAATGGCTGAAGCTTAGACCGGAGGTTTTAAAAGCTGCCGTACCTGAACCCAAAGGAAGCAATCCACTTTTTCAAATACGGTTGGTCGAAGGACTCCCATCTTGGGATCCATTCCGTCTCTTGTCACCAGTCGTGCGATGGCCATAGAATTCTTCTGGTACATCGCCTGCACGATGCTAGAAAGAGCGGCCTGCTGCTGAGGCGAAGCCGGGTCCGCCCAGACATAGGAAATTTCGCCCATCGAATAATCTCTTCGGAACTATGTAGCGATGAGCCCCGGGATATAACGTGCTAGCTGGAATAGTTTACATTGTTGGCAGGAAAAAAACCGCATAACTCAATTGCCTTCCGCGTGGGGAGTTTTGGGAACTGTCCGTCAGGACAGGGGACGTAGGTCGTTCCATACTTAAAACCTCTAACGAGTTCCTCTTTCTCGACTTTTTCCAGCTGGTCGCTTCTGGGATTTTGCTCATTGTTCATGGCGCCGCTATCAAGCAAGTCTTCTTCGCTTTCCAGCTTAATATCCCCATCGTCACCAGCGTGGCCACCGTCGGGATTGACATAATATTCTGTACGCATTCTGAGCTGGGCAAATTCTGCCTTGCCCTCATCCCCGTCAACTTCCATTTTAGACGTGTTGTTTCTGGTAGCAAATTTCTTCCAGCTCTTCGGCCGTGAAACGGCGGTACATTTACTTGTCCTCACATTTATCTCAATTGCCTCACTTGGGTATGTATCGACGTCCCCGAGCCGAAGAACGGTTCCCATGAGTGTTGACTTGACGATACGTATATCTGGACGCATTATTTCTTGTAAAGCATAAGCGCACGTTCCAACTACCCCATTGTGTAAAGAGGACACAAGTGTATGATAAAATTGCTCATTTGTGCTCTTTCCCGTTGGAGTCAGCGTGAGTGAGGGTGAAAGAAAACTCATGATACCTTTATCACGGGTTTATCGGGCTCTTGGTAAGGATATTCAGGATCATCAAAGTCGACGCCGCTGGAAAAGGAGTTCACAAACCAAATGCATGGCGGGGAAATACGGCGTACACGATAGTAAGAGAAATGTCCAATGCATTCATTTTCTCAACAACAGCTTGCCAATGTTCCATTTGTATGGGAGACTCTCCGTCAGTGACCAGAATAACTTTGCGAGTCCATGTCTTCTTTTTCGCAAGGTATTCAGCTTGAGTCTCAATGCCAACAATAAGCGCGTCAAGGGCTGAAATAGCATATCATAAGCGGTCATAGGATGCCTTCTCGGAAACGTACGATCCCCAGCTACTGTAGATGGTCGTAGGCCATCAAGCTTGGCTATTGTGCCACTATTGGGTTGTGCTATCTCAATGTATTCGCAAACATTATCATAATCGCCGTTCTTCTCATTAATAATGTTTTTAGTACCTGTCAAGGGATCAGAGCGTTATTGAACAATCACATGCTTCGAATACCCTCAGAACCGAAGGTTATGATACCACATTGCTCAGTTTTTCTGCCACCAAATATCTACTAGGGACATGAACAAGTAATTTCTGGGAATCATAGCTCTGACCATGTCCTGTATTTTTATCTTGACAAAGTGAAGTGCCCACTCGAGGCTAGTCACCTCGGTGCGGCGTTCTTCCCCATCGGGGCCGGGTGGTTGAGTAATTGTCCTAGATTTCCCCATGGACGGTGAGACATCCACAAGGAACATCGTTACTGTAAACTATATAACTTTGTGCGGCCGATACGACGAAGAGGGTGGTGAAACTTACGCCTGCGCGCTCAGCTGGCATGATGAAAGACAAGTTCAGGACTCAGAGTCAGAACGCGTCGCATTGCATAAATGAATCATGTGATTAGTCACAAGCGAGGTGTGACTAGGTGACGCTCATGGGGAAGGTGGTTTTGCTGATACAGTAAGCAAGAATGTCGGCCCAAGCGCAGGGCAGGCAGCCACAACTACCTGACTTGCAACAACTCATTCTCGTATGTTTCTCTCCTCTCTCCGTCCCATTCTTTCTTACTCGTTATCTTTTAGCGCCTCAACTTTCTCAAGAAGAATCCAACCGAACAAAAGAACCCAAATGAGATAGAGCAGCTGCTCAAATACATCTCCGTGCTCAGTCAGAGTGGGTTTTTGTGCGATTTCATCTTACCACATTGGATTCAGGTCTTTCCCCTCATAGGTAGGAATCATGGCCAACAACCTTTGCCTGCTACAAATGGGCATGTCCAGCAGCCTGTCATAAACGGTGTTGCCGTCTCTTCGCAATCTTTACATACGTCCCAACAGAACCCTGTATCGTTCCCGCCGGAGCTCATCGGTGCACTTCGAGCCCAAATTCAGGCATATAAACTTCTCTCCCGTGGCAGTGCTGTTCCAGAAAATCTGCAACAAGCGCTCAGGGTACCCAATACTGCTATCCAAGATTTGGAGCGGACATTGCAAGGTCCAGATATCCCTTCGCGCATAGTAGATGCCGCAGTCAAGGCATCCAAGGATGATGTTACCTCAGCTTCTTATGCTACCCAACACCGTGCTCCAGGCAGCCCTGCATTAGACACTCGTGTTTCTCCTGCCAGAAATTCCTCTCAAGAAACGTCTAATGTCAGAGTTAAATCAGAAGAACATCAGCGAATAGATCTGGCGGCTTCTGTGAACTTGGCTGACTTGCCAAATGGCCCCTTTATTGAAGATAACGTCAACTCTGGCATCTACCCGTACAACGCTTATCGTCATCCTTTTTCCCATCTTAAACGTCCCACTGATGTTGATCCAAACCTTTCTGCCACGCGTTTGCAGCGTTTGATGATCCCAACCCTAATGCCTCCTGGTCTTGACGCTCATCAAGTAATTAACGAACGCGATCGTTTCGTCGAGGCCCGCATTCAACAACGCATTCACGAACTCGAGGAATTACCGTCAACAATAGGAGATGGTGGCCTGGCACAAAGCAACCCATTCGAGATTGAGCTAAGCAATGAAAATAAGGAAAACGCCACGCCCGCCGACCATACTTTACACAGCCTCATCCACCCTCTGCCGACGGTACATGGAAAGCTTCGAGCTGTTATAGAGTTGAAGTCACTGCGGTTATTGGACAAGCAGCGTGCTCTCCGTGCCATTGTTGCTGAACGACTCGCCCATGGTTCAATGCTTCCTCTCAACCGTGCCGATTTTCGTCGTGTAAAAAAGCCAACTATACGGGATGCGCGTATGACGGAGCAGCTGGAGCGCAAGCAACGAGCGGAGCGAGAGCGTCGCGCTAAGCACAAGCATGTTGAACAGCTTGAAGTTATTTGCACCCATGGTCGTGAAATGCTTAGTGCATGCCGCAATGCTCAAGATCGCGTTATGCGTCTTGGTCGCGCCGTGCTTTCATTCCATGTGCATACAGAGAAAGAGGAACAGAAACGTATAGAGAGGCTTGCAAAGGAGCGTCTCAAGGCTCTCAAGGCCGATGATGAAGAGGCGTATATGAAACTCATCGATACGGCAAAAGATACTCGAATCACTCATCTTCTTAAGCAAACTGACGCGTACCTCGATTCTCTTACCCAGGCCGTTGTTGCCCAGCAAAGCGATGCCGGCACTTGGGAGTCGGAAGAGGGCCCGACTTCTGAGGCGATGTTTGGCGGGAGAGCCGCTATTGATGACCCTGCCGAAGACAAGAAAGTCGATTACTACGCAATCGTGCACAGGACAACAGAGAGGATTACGCAACAGCCAAGACTACTGATTGGTGGAACGCTAAAGGAGTATCAGCTGAAGGGGTTGCAATGGATGGTGAGCTTGTACAACAACCGATTGAACGGAATTCTTGCAGATGAGATGGTAAGTATGTCTCAATTTTTGAGTTACTTTGGTTGAGTCATTTTTGACAGGGTCTGGGGAAAACAATACAAACAATTTCTCTCGTAACTTTCTTGATCGAAGCGAAGAAGCAGCGAGGACCTTATCTGGTGGTTGTGCCACTTTCGACTATGACCAACTGGTCCGGGGAATTTGCTAAGTGGGCCCCTGATGTAAGGGCCGTTGCGTACAAGGGTAATCCTGCTCAACGCCGTGCCCTTCAAAATGAGCTCCGTCTTGGTCAATTCCAAGTTCTCTTGACTACATACGAGTACATCATTAAGGATCGGCCCCACCTAAGCAAAATCAAATGGGTACACATGATCATCGGTAGGCAGCTTATTTCTTTACCGGCCCGATTGATTCCAATGAGACATGTAGATGAGGGTCATCGTCTCAAGAACACGCAATCAAAGCTCGCTCAAACTCTCACTACGTATTACCACTCTCGTTACCGACTCATCCTCACTGGCACACCATTACAAAACAATCTTCCGGAGCTGTGGGCTCTTTTGAATTTTGTTCTGCCCAAGATCTTTAATTCAGTCAAGTCATTCGATGAATGGTTTAATACGCCTTTCGCCAATTCTGGCACCGGTGACAAAATAGAATTGAATGAAGAAGAAGCACTACTCATAATCAAGCGTCTGCACAAAGTCCTCCGGCCATTCTTGCTCAGGCGCTTGAAGAAAGATGTTGAAAGCGAGCTACCTGATAAAGTAGAAAAAGTAATCAAGATCCGGATGAGCGCGCTGCAAGGTCAACTCTACAAGCAAATGAAAAAACATAAGATGATTGCAGATGGAAAAGATGTCAAGGGGTATGTAAAGCATTCGTGCGTTTGGAAAGGTTCACTGAGTTTCATTGCCCCTTTATTAGCAAACCCGGAGGTGTTAAAGGCCTCAGTAACGAACTTATGCAATTGCGCAAGATCTGCCAACATCCGTTCTTGTTTGAGAGCGTAGAAGACAAAATTAGTCCAAGTGGTCTTGTCGACGAGAAGATAATTCGAACGTCAGGCAAAATCGAACTCCTGAGTCGAATTCTTCCGAAATTTTTTACGACTGGTCACAGAGTCCTTATCTTCTTTCAAATGACCAAAGTCATGGATATCATGGAGGACTTCTTAAAAATGATGGGCTGGAAGCACCTGCGGCTGGACGGGGGAACCAAGACGGAGGAGCGAGCACAATTCGTTCAACTGTTCAACGCGCCAAACTCTGAGTACAAAGTCTTCATTCTTTCAACTCGTGCTGGAGGCCTGGGCTTGAATTTACAGACAGCGGATACTGTCATCATGTGAGTGGAGATAAAGTTATTCGATTTACAGTGTTAACAATGCAAATTCTCTAGTTTTGACAGCGACTGGTGAGTATATACGTTTGCTGCTTGGAATACTTCCTCATAATTTATCAGGAATCCTCATGCTGATCTGCAAGCGCAAGACCGCGCACATCGTATTGGTCAGACTAAAGCTGTGCTGATTCTACGCTTCATCACCGAAAAGAGCGTCGAAGAAGCCATGTACCAGCGTGCCCATTTCAAGCTCGACATAGACCAAAAGGTTATTCAGGCTGGTAGATTTGATAACAAATCGACGCAAGAAGAGCAAGAAGAATTCCTGGTCAGTCGTTCCTCTTGATCATCGTTTGCCTGTGCTTACTAGTCCAACTCAGCGCTCTATTTTAGAGGCCGACCAAGAAGAGGAGAATGAGGAAGCAGGCGATATGAATGACGATGAACTAAATGAGCTCATAGCAAGGTCCGAAGAGGAATGTGCTATATTTCGTGAAATTGATGCCAAGCGGGAGCGCGAGATATTGGAAAACTGGCGACATGCAGGAAACCGGGGGAAACCTCCTCCTCCGCTTATGCAGCTCGAGGAGCTTCCAGAATGTTATCAAATGGACGAGCCATTTGATAACCATGAGATTGAAGAGGTACCGGAAGGTAGAGGGGCGCGGAGAAGGAATGTCGTCAGTTACAACGATGGACTCAGTGACGATGCATGGGCAATGGTATGTCAGATTCGCGCCGACCTTGAGGTTTGAAAATTCATGACCATCAGGCTTTGGAGGAGGGCGAAGACTTACAAGAGCTATCCGAACGCGCGCGGGAGAAGAAGGAGCGACGTGTGACAAACAAAATACTAAAGGAGGCAGAAGCGTCTGCTCGAGGAACACCCATATCTGATAGTGATTCAAAGGGCCGAAAAGGCAGGAAGGGTAAAGCTAAGGCAATAGACTATGATCCTCCTGCTAGTGGAAAGCGGAAGCGTGGTAATAAGTCAATGTCTGTCACGCCGTCTATTGCTGATGACGATGACGAAGACCACGAATCGGTGTGTATTCTTCTGTTTCATTGCGCTCACCAGTAACGTCTTTGCTGTAGAAACGTCGCAAGACTAAGAGCAGCAATGTTAACCCGAACGGTGATTTGTCCCCAGCGATCAAAGAGAAAATGAAGAAGGCCTTTGCGGAGTGTCACAAAGCCGTTTTAGCCTGCGAGGACGAAACAGGTCGCAAACGTTGCGAGCTATTTAGGGATTTACCAGACAGGAGGGTAAGTTTCTGTGCCTAGTATCGAAAGATCTGACTACTGACAATGTGCTGCAGGATTATCCGGACTATTATCAGCTCATCACACAGCCCATAGCTCTTGCGCAGCTTAAAAAACGCGCCAACGCCGGTTACTACAAGAGCGTACAAGCCTTTAGAGATGACTGGATGCTTATGTTCAACAACGCACGGACATATAACCAGGAGGGTTCTTGGGTATATATAGACGCAGAAGAGATGGAGAAAGTGTTCAACGCTGCGTGGGATCGTGTGATAGTCGGATCCGGACTGCCAGGAGCACCACCTGCCCCCAACAATGGGGGCGTTTTCGAGGAGGCTCTGACACCCATGGATGATGACGAGCGGCCTCCGCCAACAAGGGGTCGAAGCACAGGAAGGAAGCAAGTACTAAGTGATGAGGAGTACCTAACTCCGAGCGACGATGATTAGTAATGTATTTCTGGTGCCGAATTATTATTCCCCCTTTTATATAACGTGCGATTTGGATTACTTTAGAAAGAATGTACACTTTGATATCCTGTAGGAAATCTAATTTACAGAGTATTTGCTCTTCCGCATGTCCGTAAATTCATCATGAAGGGACATGACAGATAAAAAAACACATGACTCATACAATAAATAGATATAGGACACAAGAGAGGGGGTGTAAAATTAGTGTTAGACAACTGGTAAGGGCGGAGTAACATCAAATGATAGCCATAGGAGGGAACCATGGCCAAAGATAAAGATAACACCACACCAGGGTGAATAATGCGTGTGACAGGAGAACAAACCACACATATGCTTGACGCCGTGGGGAGCCAGGCACTAGGCCAGCGACGGCCCAATATCTATGCCAGCGGTAGTTGGGCAAGGTCTCAGTACGCTTGGGTGAAGTCGGATGAGATGTGAAACAAAAAGTGGATGATTTCTCTCCCCTCTGCGACTCCGGCTTCCCGCACGTAAAACATCATTTTCTCGAAAACGTCTCTAGTATGTGATGAATTCCCTGTGGTTCTAGTACCACCTTCGTGCCATCACATTTGGCTTTGGCAGCGAACTCAGCGCAAAGGTCATTCATATCAGCATCCTGCATTGGTCATCTCATGAGGAGACTACGGAGGTTATCGGGTGCTTACGAACCTTAAATTTGGGGTTCGAAGTGATAGTTTGCCACGCTGAGAGGACCTCTATATTCCTGTCATTTTGCTGCGTCTTCGGTAAGTATGTTCCGGCGCACGAGACAATAGGCGTTGCATTGCCATCCAAGGTCTTCCTCAGAAAACAGGTGAGAGTATTTTGGCCAGTCTGAGAAGGTGCAAAAGGCGATGGTCCAGAATCCTGAACGTGCTTCTGGCAGTCGTTCTTAGACATTGGGCATTCAGACTTGGCACCCGTCTCAAGTTCTGACGCAGGAGTATGTAATGTGTCCGATGGAGAGGATGCAGAAGATGCAGAAGAACTGGAGCTAGAAGTGGAAGTAGAGTCGACGCGCCGGGAGATTGAAGCTAGCTCTGGTGAGTTAGGCAAGAAAGCATTGCCGTAATCCGAAGTGCGAGGCGACGATGAATAACCGTTGTACAGTTCATTAAGTGGAGCATCCTGGATGGACGACGGATTTGATGCGGGCCATGGAGTTAAAGAGCCGAAATCAAAATTATATGGGTTGGCATTTGATGGCGATGATACCAAGTCATTCTGATGGGGCGGCGTTACAGAGTCAAAAGTAGATGCTAGACTGAAGAAGGCGGGATTGCTTGCGATAGTAGTAAAGGGGAAGCCTGACAATTCATCAGAGCTGTTACCGAAGCCAAAGTCCATATTCATTGCGCCGCTTGTTGCAGTAGTCTGCGGGGACTCCTCCAGTACGTTAAGAATGGAAGGATCAAAACTGGTCAAAGAACTCCAGTCGAGTGGGTTGCTATACTTTGATGGCGAACTAGAAGATGCTGGGGAGGAAAGAACGGCCGAATTCTGAGAAGTGACAGGAGATTGCGTAAAAACGGAAGAATCCGCGAAAGAAGCAGGACTTTGGACGTCCAAAACTCCAGCAGCATTCTTTGGCATCGTAAATGTAAAGGATGACTGCTGCTGCTGCTGTTGTTGTTGTTGTTGTTGCTGCTGCTGCTGCTTGAGCGTGAGATTTTCCGTCTGCAATCGTGTGAGCAGGTCACGTAGGTTGTCATTTTCAGATACGGCCTGCTCGTTTTTTGCTTCTAGAGCAGCAACTTTGTCCTCGAGCTGAGCAACCCCTTAGCTTGTTGAACAAAAATAAAGTTCAATCCTTACGTCTTTCACATGCTTCTCCTTACGTTCCCGGAAAGCTCGTTGAGCAGCACGATTCTGTTCTTTCCTTTTCAAGAGGCGGGATTCATCTTTGGTGGACTAGATGACGTGTTAGATGCACGCGGAGGGGGGCTAATTATATGCAGTAGGAGATAGCATACCATAGGCCCTGATCCTGTCGATTTTCGTCTGGAAGAGACGGAAGTTGCCAAGATGCTTCCCTTCTTGTTGCTACTCACTAGTGGGCGCACAGCGATTTATATAAAGGGGAAAGAAGAAAACGATGGGACTCACAGACGTGTTGAGCCTTCTGATTTGGACCGCCTTCTTCCAAATCCCCATCACTAGCCTTTCTTTTCGGCGCTAGATCATGAGAATCATCACTAGCAATGCCACCTGTTTCTTGGAGAGAATGAGGGGGGCTGGGACTACTGTCCGTGGAAGAAGATGCTGTGCCTGCAATAATCTGTGGGTTGATAACGTCGTGGTTGGCAGACTGGTTGGAATCGGAAGGATATTGCTTGTGCAGCAAGGCTATGAATTCATCTTCTGGTAAATGAGATAAGTCAGCAGGTTGAGAAAAGTCCCAAAGCTGAGCAACGTCGTGGAAAGCCTCCATAAGATGCTGAGACAACGGAAGCGATGCTGCTCTTTCCCCCCTTCCTTACAAATAACCGCTTGATTTCCCACGATTCGGACTTCGCTCCAACCTGCCGTGCCTCGTCATCCCCGCACACCGCCGGCACAGTGCCCTCATCACTCTCAACAGATTCCGTTGAAAACAGCGCAGAAAGACGAAGAGAGCGATAACAGTGATTGCAACACTCCCCTCCTGTTGCCCACACGTCATTTTACGTGCATCTACTCTAACCCTTCTCGAACCTTCTTGACCTCTTATGTGATCAATTGTCATGTGTTACCATAGCTAGTTGGCCAGCGATGGCCAGCAATTCCCCTCTTCTCCCGTTGATATGATGTTCCAAACAATAACATGAGTAAACACTTCGGTGATGCCAATTCACCGCGGCTGCTGGCCCCATATATCTAATGTAGCCGCATTTGGACATACCAAGTAGCAGTGACATTTGGCTACCGGCTTGCAAAATGATCAAGTAGACCTGATGGCATGATCACATCACTCCTGAGCGTATAATTCTAGCTGTGATGCCCTGAACAATGCACCTCTATATCAATTTCAGGTTCGGGCATAGACCGTGAGTAAATCTGTCTGTTGCCAGTCCGAGCATCAATCAAGATATTAATGAGAGTGCCACGGTAGGCACGTTGTGTTGTCACTGTTGTATAAAGTGAGGAAATTTCACAATGCACCCCTGAAGGTTGGCCTACATAGTATTCAATCTCCAGCTAACAAGATCCATCAGAATTATAGCAGTACAAAATCTGCATCGCGACGTACGAACAAAAATGCGACACTTTCAGGCCATAATATATTCAATCCCACTTGGTTGTATAATCCTGTGTTCAAATCGTCAATGATACGTCGGAGTCTTTCCATTTCCTTGTCACGAAGTGCGCAAAGTATCAGCTGATGCAAGAAAGGCTTATGTGGTACTGACCTTCTCGTAATGCGATGTCAGGACAAGCCTCGACAACTGCAAGGTAAATACGGCCATCACGTTATCTAATAAGGATTGTCGGAGGCTATGAGCAGAAATCAGGACTTCATTGATCATATTGATGGACTCCAGAAACTGAGTTGGTGTAACCTAGGTGCGTTAAATTCACTAATCAACGTGATGAGATGCACAGCGAAGCGAAAGGGCGCGTACTCGTCCTTCCAATTCCAGCGGATAGCTGGGAGAGAATTGTATTATCTCCCCACCAGTATAGTCCCGTTCTACCCGCAGTACTTCTCGTGGGTGATGGATGCCTATATGACCTATGGGCGCTGTTCCATATGCGGCATCGCCAGTCGGCGGTCCATGGTAGTAGGAAGATTTAGGAACGAGAGAACGGTTATTCCTAAAAGCCGGTAATGAGTAATGGCTCTGGCCCGTTTGGACAACGCACATTGCTTCGTATTTTCTGGCGTTGTACCCAGTATAAAGTCCGTTCCCCGCCTTGCGTCCATCATCACTAGGGGGGTTGATAAGCTCCCAAGGTGGCGGAGATGTCAGCTTCAGGTCCAACCGATGCCGCGAAGCTCGTTTAGAAGCGGTCGAAAAAGCTTCCACCTTGTCTCCTAGTCGTCCCTGCGAATTGGCAACATCATGCTCTTCTTCTATTTCTTCCAGGAGATCGCTCTTGAGCGTAGCACCCCCATTTAGCGTGTCAACCTGACGCTGGCTTTGGAGTGGATCCCAACTAGCTTCATCGGCTTTGTTCTCCTCCAGCTCCGTGACCTACAAGGACCGTTGTTCTCAATCAGAGATATAAGCATGTAGCAATACGCACAATTGATTCAGATGCCACATCATACTCGCGAATATTCTCAGCTTCCCCCATAATGCTGGAGGTAGCGGAATGGTCCTGAATCCGTGTCACAGCCTCTGCAGAGGACCCGGATTCATTAGCTTCAGGGTCGATAGAAGTGGAATGGCTAATATACTGTGGGGTTTGGGAAGAATTTTCGCTTGCGACGGGTCTCATGACATATCCAGCAGTGAGGAGGTCACCATGTGACACACAAAGGGTGCCCTGAAGTCCAAATTTTCTGACATTAACTTAATTGATTACACGATTGTAAAAACGATTGACAGAGCCAGTTCGACAAATATACGATACTGAGGGATTTTGTTCAAAGTCATGGTTACTCGTTAACTCTATGAGGCAATAAATTCCAAGACGTGGAGCAATATAGGAGTAACTGCTCATGCGTTCATGATTCTTTCTTATCGGATGAGGGTGATGATTTGGATCCTGGAGACCGCGCATTTGGGTGAACGACCTCTGACAACTTGGATTTCGAAGGGGGCGATGATGATCTACTTCCGTCTACCTGCATACGATCATCTCGATCCCGATCACTTGTCGCATTTGGTGAAGATGCTGATGTAGGTGACAGCGTGGCAATCGGAGGAAGTATCGTGGCAGAGCTACTGTGAGTTGATGGCCCAGTTCCAATTGGTCGTGGGTGAGGAGGAAGTACAGATGGAATCGAAGGACTGGTGGGGTAAGGCTCATGGCCTTGACGGATCTCGGGGGAATGCGACGCTGGCTGGGTTCGGAGGGGTACTGGGGACAGACGCGAGCCGGGAGTCCGCCTGCCTGTTGGTGAGGAAATCCGTCGCTGTTTCATCATATCCATTCGGGTTCGTTTGGACTCCGATGATTCATCAGCCCCTGGACTCAGAGGGCGCTTCAGAGTTGCAGGAGGAGAAGCATGGCTTCTCGTAGATGACACAGAGTTTCGGTGAGAAGGTATCTGCCGAGGAGATGGATCGGTATGACGACTGCCAGAGGATGCTGTAGGTGAATGTGTCTGCTCCTGACGTTCGGCCATAGAAGCTAAGCTCAGAGCAGCCTCAACATTTTCATCGTAGTCCTCATCAAGCACCCTGGATGGTGCACGAGGCGTAGCACCAGTTGGTGAAGGTTGTAGTGATCGTGAAGAGCCATTCGAGCTCATAGGTTCTGGTGAACTGATCTTTTGATAACCCCCTTTGTAGGCCTGTAGTTTTGGTGGTATACGATCAGTCGCGAAGGTTTGTACCTCGGAGCCGATGGCTTCATCCTTGGCTTTTTTTGTCCTCCGCTTGCGGCTAGCCTTTACAGGTTCAGGATTGGATGGGAGATGCACAGGAGCCAGTGGAACCGGCGGCATCTCTTGTTCCTTCTCCTTGACCCGACGACGACGATCTTTCACGTCCGCAGGTGCTGCCAGCGGACTTTCTGAACCCCTGGAAGTCGCACCACTCGGCATATAACTTGGATTGCGAGAAGCTAGCCTATAGCTCTCGGGTGAAGCTGCATACGAGCGACTTTCGACCCTTGGTTCAGCATCATAGTCTCGAGGATCGGGCATTTCTCGCCCATCATATCGTGGATCGTAGCGTCGGGCAGGATGCTCGGAATGGGAGACTGGAGGAGAGGATGGTCTGCCTGATCCTGGATAGGACGGCGCTAGGCCCGACAGAGATTTCGACTCCCAGTGTCTATTGAGGGAGCGTGGCGACGGCTCCCTTGGGCTATGCGCTCGATGCACATTTGGACCTGGTGATCGCAGAGGCATGAAAGAAGGCTGGTGCGAGTACTCAGGACGACGGCGGTCTTGTTCCCATTCTCTATGGTCTGCTTGTGGCATTCGCCTTTCCCAACCGGCTTCTTGATCCACAGCACGGTTTGCCTCTTGGGAGGAGTAGGAGGTCCGAGGTGACCTTTGAGATTGCAAAGGAGTCGTTTGCGTCAATCCAGGCTGCCTTGTGGACGGCGGATAATTAGGGAACTGAGGAGACCGAGGGCGAACGTGTTGGACAGGGGGGGATGCGGATCGTGAGTGTGCCCGAGGTCGCGTGAAAAATGATGATGAGTCATGGTGATGGCGACCATTGCGGACATCATCTGGGTTGACCTGGGATTGAGGAAGAGGGTGTTGAAGTAGCAGTCCTGGTTGAGCAAGTGGACCACGAGAAGGAGCATCGCGAGAGACGGGATAATCACGGGTATGATGAGGTGGACGGTCCACATCCATTGGTGCAAGAGGTGTATGGGAAGAAACATGTCGGGACTCGTCTAGGATGACCGGTGGCGGTCCTCCCCGGAAAGGTCCAGGTGAGTTATGGTTATTCCCGACCTGTGAAGGGGGCGGGAGGGATATTTCTCCGGGCGGCCCGCGTGAGTCTGCACGGAACAAAGGGCGGTGATTGGCGGGCTGCAGCAGCAAGGGCGGGCCACTGAGGCCTGGTGCGTGGACGGTTGTGTTAGCATAAGCTGTAGGATGTACGTCTTGAGGCCCGGGTGCCGCAGGTAGTTGTCCCCCATTCGCTTGAGCGTTGCGCAATAATTGCAGTCTTTGAGTAATAGCAGGATTGTTTGGATCAAGCTCCGCAGCGCGAGCGTAGGCATCGATAGCATCGGATATCTGGTTGTTGCAACTCTCGTAAAGACTTCCAAGGTCGAACCACACTTCGGATATGTACGGATTGATACGGATTGCTCGAGAGTATGCGTCGAGGGCGTCCCGATATTGGTTTATTTGGAAATAGAGGACCCCAATGGAACACCAAAATGTAGGATTACGACCATCACGGTAGACAGCCTGCTGGTACGCTTCATATGCCTTGTTATATTTCTGCCCAGCCATGTAAGCGCGCCCCAGTAGATACCAACTCTGTGCATCTGCAGAATCTGCACTACCTTATGAGAAACTGCGTGGCAGGAGAAGATCCACTGAGCTCACCAAGCTCCAGGCTTTTGGTTAGATACTGGATGGCGAGGTCTTGATTTTGAAACGATGAGCCGTCTTGATGATACAACCAACCAAGCTGTTGCAACACCTTTGCATGCTTGGGGTTGTCTTGGACAACACGTTCGTATGCATCCTTCGCCCGCACATACTGAAAACGCGTGAGGCCGTGTCGCAAAGGAATCATGTATCATACATACGTCTTTTTGCTGCTCATACACATGACCGATTTGGAACCAAATATCTGCATGAGCGAGAGGGCTGGGAGGATTGCGGAGAATGCGGTCAAAGCATGCCAATGAATCTTCGTATTTCCCTTGTTGTTTATATATAATGCCCAAGCGAAAGAGTATTTCGTTTGCTTTATCAAAATCTAAGTCTTGCATTAATCAAGATGGCCGTCGACGCATAAACCATTGGGTATGCAAACCTTTGTCCATGCGAAGGACGGATGAGAATGCCTCTTCGGCATGGTCCAAGGACCCATATCTATCGTAGAGGATTCCAATGCCGTACCACAGCTTAGGGTCTTCCTGTAGTAAGATTGGAATGATTTCCGAAAACGACAGTGTCCACCCCGTACCTTAGGGTTAGGAAGCAAGTATAGTGCTTGTTGATATGCTGAATAAGCCTTCTGTAGATCATCTTGCATAAGATAGCAATGGCCTATGAAGTTGGAGGGTAAACACGGAAGGGGATGGGAAGGGATCAATGAGACAGACCTAACGCACTCCACACTTCGCCATTGTCCTCCTGTAAACTGAGTGCCCGCTGGAAGAACTCTACAGCCTAACGAAAATACGTCATGTGTCAGATCAAGATCGGATCTGAGATGAAACACAAGCAAAAGCAAACATGGGAACAGGGCTCCGTTGTTATCCGCGGATATACAAACGCCCGGCATCAAATAAGGTAGAACAGGATAGGATAGGGTTGAAGCTCTACCTTGGGATAATTCTCCTTGATCCGAGCAATGCTTGCGACTTGAGTAAGTCCTGGCAGGGACATCGGGTTGTGCCGTAATGCGTTTTCATATGCGGCAAGCGCATGATCCAAATCTCCCATTTGCTCGGCGACTCGCCCTGTGAAATTATGGACCGCACAGCATTAGACTATATTTGTCATATGATCATGCAGACAAGGCCATACCAACTAGAAGCCACGTTTGTTCGTTGGCTACATTTAATTTGTGAATGATGGATGAAGCTGATGGGGCAGCGACCGCATTGGGGACAGCAGTAGAGACAGCCGGGGAGACAATCGGGTTAACGTGGTTTGAACCGTTGGCGATAGCAGCAGGATTAGTGACGATAGTGGACACGCCGTTCATGTGTGGAGGGTGAGGCATCATACTGTGGGCTCCAGGCGCAGAAGATTCATGGATACGGTCCCTGTCAGAAGGGCGGGGCATGTGTCTGAGCGACATTGAGGAAGAGGAGGTCGTGGGGGTGAACGGCGGGAGGAAGGAGTTGGCAAGTGGCTTTGGGAAAGAAGAGGGGCGAAAAGCCTTTACAAAGAATGCTGCGAGAATATATATAGCGTTGAGACGGAGAGAGATCAGGGCCCAACAGCCGGCTCCCCTCGCACGATCATGGCGATCAACCTGGAAGAAGAAGAGATTGCATCTCGTGTTGCAGGGAAGTTTAGGATGTCATTTGAATGTCATCTCCTTTCTTCGCATCGAAACCCGCGTGCCTTTGTTCTGCCCAATTTAGTTTGTCTCCGCTGTCTCAATCTAGATCCACCCATCACCCAAAGAGCTTATTCGCCATCTCCTTGCCCAATGAAGATCAATTCGAACCCTTGTGTCCATTCATTTTAGCATTTAGAGCAGCCCATGCAACGACCGCTCTCCCCTCGTGACTACTTCAGACTCACTAGCTTCTAGCTCTGCCTTTGGCCGAGGTTATGAATCCTCTCCAATCAATTTGCCAACGCAGATTGCCGTACTGTTGCCGTTCCAGGACTGCGTGACACGTCTTCGGCCTGAATGATTCCCGATTCAGGATCTCGGATGTGATGTATATCTCCCGTCGCTCTGGGGAAGCTCGTGATCTGAACTGAGATGCTGACGTCAGCATTCCTTCCCATTTTGGTCCTCGCCACAGGCACGTCATGGCAAATGCAAAACTGGTCACACTCAATCTTATCAGTTTGATCTGTTCATATTCGGCAACTAGTTTTCGCTGCGGTACCGCCTGCACTGGCCACGGGTTTTTTATTGTCTATAATTGGGCTTCTCGTTGCCCGCGGACAGCCTGTCATCGTTATCTTTACTGTTCTTGTTGCATTCTAGGCGCTCATTATGATGAGCGATGGGAATTACAATCCACAAGGTGTTTGCCAGAGCTATGCAGTGTTTCTAAGCCGGTGTAGTTCCAGTTACACAGCTGAAATGCTGTATTATTTACGATGGGCGCCCTGCCACCACCGTGCAGCTGTTTCTAAGCAATCATCTCATGAGGCCCTGAGGCGCGGCAATCCGCGTTCTAAAATAGTTCATGGGATTCCCCGGGCCGAATGCTAGAACTCTATAGAAGAATCACCGCGGCGCATTAACGCCAAATGTGGCACTCAAGCCTTTGCAGCCACAGAAGGCGTCGATACCGGATGCAACGCTGTCTTCCTTGTCACTGAGGCAATTCCCTTCTCCATAAATCACTGCCACTAGAACACGTTGGAAACATTAGACTCAGCTGATCGGTTCAAGTGTACGCGCTCCGCGATTCCACACGTCTTGACTATGAAATGCATAACGCTCCCATATGCACATGTCTGGCGATATACACATGAGGATGTTTCGGCCTTTCTGACCCGCACTGGTACTGTCGCCGGCTCATAGGCCGAAACCATGGATATAGTCATGAAACTCGGGTCAATCACTGACTCTCCACCTATCGGCCCCTATAAGCCTGAAAATAAACACAAGGGTTTCACGTAAGGGTCGCCCGCTGACGATAGCGTTTCAGTCATTAAGGCATTAATAAAGGCCTGACGGCATCCACCAGAATCATTAGATATCGATCTCTCGGTGGTTAAGCCAAATTGAACTCCGATGTACTCCGATCGAAATTGTTTCCTTGTGCCGGACACGAACTGCGCATTGCCTTTGTGGGTATTGACTACGCTACTCATACATAGATGACCAGTGAGTACAATCCACTGCATGGAACATTCAGACTCACACGCTGGGTATAGGAGGCAATCAGCGTGAGCAAGACCGTCTGAAAGCGCAGAAAAAAGCGGGCATTCAGAAGAAAACCAAAGAGAGCGCAACTTCTCTAGCAAGGCGCAAAGAGGCGTTAGTCATTCTTTTTTCGTGCCGCACGGTCTTAGTGTAGGCCTGACGTTTCAACAGTGATGCCGAAATTCTGAGGGCAAAGCAGAAGGTATAGATATGTTTGGGGTTGGCTCACACAGAACATTTACAATTGTTGATAACTTCCAACTTAGAAAAATGAAGAGGCAAAAACGGGGACGGCAGGAACCGGCTCGACGAATGGTAAATGATGAGAAAAGCTCGAGAGACGGGACTGCTGTACAGTAATCTGGGGATGTAAGCCTCTTTATTCGCCTTTAGAGGGAGGAACGTTTGGAGATAAGGTTTGGTGACATATCCATTCATTTTATGTCCATGCTTGAATGGGAACATATTCTCATGCACCGCATCGTGTCGTGATGTTGTATGCGACGAATCTGAGAATCGTTCGTAATCGGATCATCGCGGCGGGCGACATTCCATTTAGGCATGAAGGGAATGTTTCATGATTTCAAATTGGCAGTGTTTTCGACATGTCACAAGGCAGAGGTAATCTGATGGCCTATCATCTTCAGTCGTCCTCTTTAGAACAGTGGGAAAGGGGCCACATGACACATAGAAACAACCACCAGGTGTGATACACCGTGCGCGATGGGATAATAGGGTCCGATAGAACTTTGATTGCCACGATAAACATGGGCAAGCTTTTCAAAAATGCTGCCATGCGACCCTGAGGGAAGGTACCACGGTTCCATTGGAACCCCTATCTTGGCAAACCCAAGCTCGGCCCCCAACGGTGAAGCACGACTACGGCCACGTGGGAGCCAGTTAGTGTTAAGCGGATAGCGCAGTCCTTGGTATCAGGAGAGGATGATGAAGAGGTGCCATATTGGCTCATTCGCTTGATAGCCTCAGTCATTCATTTAAGGTGGATGTTCTCGGTTTTGGAAAAATAACGACAGGCGTGTTTACCACAGTCCTGCACTGCCGGACTCCTGATTGCGGAAGGGGATAGTTGATTCATTGCTCTAGAACATGCGATATCAAGGTATATATAAAGGTAAACCATAAGTAGCCATTGCTTATTTTACCTTTACGGCAGCACCGTCTTCTAGACGTCGCCGCCTGGTTGGGTTTTGGATGTCATCATTACCTGATTTAGGCCACACGGTGGGTGAGCCTGGTGGGTAGATTGCGGCATACTGATGCGGAGGGAACGGAGGAATTGGGGTGATGGGATATGCCGAGTGGCTGTTCTGTGAAACTGCGGAGATAGGTTGGTGGCGAGTACGATAGAGGGATAATAGCGCATTGATGAAGACTGTCAAGAACGACAGCGAAGTTAAAATAAAAACCTTGGCAAACGTCATCACGTAAGTCTGCTGACGCTCCCAACAACAGATGCCTCACCAATGTTTTCCAGCTGATTGGTTCAACGAATCCATTCACAACCTCCGCGATAAGCTCAGCTCCCACTTTCGCACGTCCGACGACGGTCGGATCGCGATTCATGCAGCTTTCCCAGTTGCTGCATTGTTGGACCATAGCTGGAATTGGATTCGTGGCACATAAATTGTTCTTATGTTGTAGTGCACACATCGCAATCTCCTGCACAATTTCTGCGCTTCTTTTTTCAGAAACTGTAGACGGCCCATTACTTGTTTCTTACCGATGGAGTACTCCGAAACACGATGCTCTACATCACGCTGCACAGTCAGAATGAACTGAACAAGGAGATATAGGAAGAGAAGTATAAGGACAAGGTTGAAGAAGAATTGCAAATAACTGCACCAAAAATCATCAAATTCGTGACTCTAATCAAAACTCAGGAACGTACCCCAGTAGGACGTATGGCGTGTCAGGTCCGGGAGCCGTATGCGAGGGTAAATTCAGGGTATAGTGGTTAGATGTAGTGTGGGTTGTAATTTTAGAATCAGTGTCATCTTCGCTCGTGTCGTTCCCGTCTGAATCACCCTCCGGTGGGTGCTTCCTTCTAGATTCCGAGTGTGGTTTGTGTCGGCGACTATAAATTCTCTTTAGTCCACCCAATGCTATGGCCCTGCCGGCATCTCTCCGGGGTTCTTCGCGCCTGACTTCAATCATATCCACGTCCTTGACTTCCTCGATTTCTGATGACGGAAAAGCCTTTTCCGGCGAAAATTTGGGTGGAGGTGCCCAAGTGTGGTTGCTTGGCGTCTGAGGAGACTGAACGGACTGAAAGAGGAAAGGAACGTTCGTGTTTGAGCCAAAAGCTGGTACAGTAGATGCTGCTAATGCGGGGTTGGGTGAGGCTAGTTCACCATGCAGTCCTAAGACGACGTCAGAAGGCGCGATAAAACATTACGAGGGTGAAGCTTTGCGCACGTTTTCGAGGCAAATCAGCATCATTAGGAGTGACCCACACAGGTTTGACGCTCGCACGATTTGTCCACTCGAAGTCCATCGGTGCCTCCTTTGAGCGTTGCGTTTGCGTATTCCTCATAATTTGCCAATGGTTTTGTAATGTATTTGTGCACCGAGGATGATTGAAACGTTGAATGCCAAGATGTCGCGTATGTCACGCGTTATGCTGAGAAGAAAATGTTGTCTTTTGTGAACATGCTTGCTCGGCCTGCGTTACCCCTCGCCCGTAGTGCATTGTCACCTACAAGAAGGCGCCATTTCCACCCTTTGGCGAGGCGCTCTCTGCGCGATATTCAAGACAACTGGCAAGCACCTTCAGCGAATCTTGTACCGATCGTTATTGAACAAACCGTATGACAGATATTGTTATATAATGATAATTTTGCTGAACAAGAGATAGGGCAGAGGCGAACGCTCTTACGATATTTTCTCTCGACTATTGCGTGAGCGTGTGATAATGCTTCATGGTCCAGTGAGTCGTTAATCATTCACCATCGGCTATGCTTCTTATCCTCGGTAGATACGAGATTCTGATTCGACGCTCGTAGTCGCACAGATGCTATTCCTGGAGGCAGAGGACTCTTCGAAGCCCATCCACCTGTATATCAACTCCCCCGGCGGAAGCGTAACAGCTGGGTTGGCTATATATGATACGGTAATACCCAGTTAATCCTCTGTCAGATAGAGGCTCATAAAACTCCAGATGCAGGTAAGTCTCACGCCTCGATGATCTCCCCAGAAAATTTATATAGCATAGTATGTGACTTCGCCAATTCATACCTATAGCATAGGCATGGCGGCATCCATGGCTTCACTACTTCTGGCTGCAGGAGAGCGAGGAAAAAGACACTGTCTACCCAACGCTAGCATCATGATTCACCGTACGTTTTTACTTCCCCCACACTTTTTGACAAAATGGGACCTATTGTAATAGAGCCGTCTGGCGGGGCATCGGGCCAAGCATCGGACATTGCTATACATGCTAAAGAAATATTGCGTATCAGGCAATTGTTGACTGGCATATACCAGAAACATTGTGCAGGAGAAAGCGAAACGGTGGCTGATGGCTTGACTCGATTTGGTGCGTACGTCGGGCGCCTATGTTGACCCTTCTCATTGTTCGCAGAAAAAGCGCTGGAGAGAGACTACTACATGACTGGTGAGATTTTCCGTACTCTAACCAGAATAATGGTCAATTCAACTGTATGAAACAGCACACGAGGCTATGGACTTTGGTATCATTGATGGGATACTCGAAAAACGGCCACAGCATTAGTGGAGATCATGATTGCATCTAGCTGCTTCGGTTTGGATGTTCAGTTCATGTGGCGATAGAGGTAACGGCGGCCTGATCCATTCTGTCTGATACCAATAACCTAATTCGCTTGCTGTGGGAGCTGGTAGTGAGGTGGAATCTAAACCTAACGATTGGTATTCAATTGTCATAGCTGTTATTCATCAACTATATTTAGGCCCTTGGCTCAGGACCCCGGCCTCATTGCCACGGAGCTTTTCATTATCTGTTGACAGCAGTTATATACATTTGGTATAGAGCGTGTGCCCCTGCAAACAGCTGCCGTTCGCGTTCCATCTGATCATCATGTAGCTAGAAGCGAGGCCTGTGTCAACAATACAGATCAGGCCAGAAAACCAAATACATACATTGGTGATTCGAACTTTGCTCCGTTTTATCGCTCCCATCTTGATTCCGATCTCTCCTGTCCCAGCCTGTTAGTCTACGCAAGCCCACACTAAATGTGTGTGAAGTTGTCAACATGGAGCTCCGTCCTAATTTCGCCCATGACAGGTTCCTGCACATCAGAGAACTTCCCTGAGGCTCTTTTCCTGGTCTAAATATTCTATGACTCTTCTGCCATCCTCCGACAAACGCCGGTGGTAACGCCACTCATCTACCCACAAAAGGTGGTTCTCCGCATCCCTGGTCGCTGCCGTAACCACTCATGAGAGAAACCTTCCGCCTGACATCTAGAATCTTGATAGTCCATCAGCAAATAATTTAACCCGTGCTAACCCGCGCTATGTTCCATCAGGTCCCTATCATCAATTGCTTACTTGGCATGTGCTAAATTCCCGGGTAGAGATTCTCACACTACCATACCTGGAATAAAGGTTATAATGTAATAATGTAATCAATTGCACCATGATATTTTTTTGGGTGTCTATAAACAAAGGGCTTGGTAGGGGTGGCAGCCATCCTTAGAGGCTTTGCTAACCGCCCATTCTTACTGCGGTCCCCGCCGTCCCCACACAAAATTTGCTCACACGTCCTATAATCATCACAATCTATGTAACCATGGACTAATTCGTTGATGGCATTAAACCCTAAGTAGTGATGGGCACAAATGCAACATGAAGAATGATTCTTATGTGTGGTGTGTATCATATTCTGATATCTACCCGGCCCGAGCGATTATAGGATCCATTATTGTCGTACATTGGAGCCAGATTGTCTGCGGCAGAAATGCGGTTATAAAGAGGCCTAGAGTGACATCTAGATTTAGTGGTGAGTAATAAGCGGGGGAAACGCCGTACTCCGATCCTGGCCTTCCTTGTGGGTAGTCGTGGGTAGCCTGCCCCATAGCTTGCAGAGTTTTCATGATTGTGTAAGCCACGTGCGATATTCGTGTTTCCCCGGCAGCAGCGTAGCACAGCTAATAATGGTGAGGAGAGATTAAATCGTGATCCCATAAATGGACTACGAACGTACCTCTAACAAGAGCCCATAACAGGAGTAGTATGGAAATGCCGACAACAATAGTGATAGGGATGGCAATCTGGGGGTTTTGCGAAAATTGCGCCTTACTCGCATCGGTGGTTAGTAGGCAAACAAATTCTGCATGTCAATATTATTACCTTCACTATGTCCAGCGCGGATCCCCGCTGACACTTCCCTGAGTTGCACGTTCCCCCATAACCTTCCGGAAGCGTTAACTCAGGTAGGTGGATAGGCGAACCAGACAGAACATACCGCATGGGGACCCATCCACGAGGGTCGTACCGAGGAGCACGCAGGTGTCAGGCTTCGTTGGATCCTGACAGGACACCTGGCAAGATGTATCACCTCGATTGGGACACGAAGTATTAAGTCCCATGGAACTCCCAATTGATTGGCACTGCACTGCCATATCTGGCTGTCAGATGTGCAAGAAACCGATCAGATCTGCTATACGTACACGAGGGCGACGTGCAAAATCCTGACGCACATGCGAGGCCAGCGCCGCAGGATTTCCCTTATAACTGTCATTAGGACGCTTTTCAATGTGTATAACTACTTACCATTTGGTGCGAATTTATCCGCGGGGCACGATGACGAATTGCCGGTACAGATTTCAGTGATGTCACATTTGGTATCTTTTGAAGCCCGACAGACTTGTGTTGACGGAGCAAATGAACATTGACTAGTGCAACATGGGCTATTGTCGGGGTCGCACAAAGCTCCGACCTTGAATTTACAGGTATTAGAATCGCAGCAGTTTGACGGAACGCTGCTTCCTGGATCACAGTCCTCGCCGGGTTCGACTATACCATTGCCGCACATTTGCAATGAAACGATTTGTCTGTTCGGGTCTGGATCTACTAAACAACTGACATTTAGTTTAGCCGCATAGCCCATCAAAGAGCCTGTGACGGCCACAGTCAACACAGGCAATCAGGGAGTTGAGATATTCGTACAGATATTCCCAAGAGTACAAGGAGAGAATATCTTCTCCGTAGACTGAGAAATGGGACTCATTATGAAGCGCGTGGCCGCATCGCATGTTGAAGTCGATAACGGACAACAAGAGTTGGTGATATTACAGCCAATGCTACACTGATATGAAATGTTAACGTTTAGGGGTGGTATAGTGGATTTGCCTTACATCGTGCTGCGAAGACTTGGTCAGAAGAACAAGGTCCCGAACTTGTAAGGCCACTTACTATCGCGCCAAAATTGTGACCAATTTCATGGGCGACAACCTGCCATTCTGTCCGACCGGATGTTGACACGGCGGTGCCAGAAACAAACTGTTTTGATTTACTAACGACGGCGGTTACGCGGCATCTAACAGTGTCAACCAATTGGGCGAGCAGGCGGCATATTCATAACATACAACGTCGCCAACCATGCGATCCCAACTTCCGATCCGCTTGGGCACCCACTCATGAGGTGCCAGAGACCGGCACCATCAGATCCTTTCTTACCTCTCCACTGTGAGAAGGTCGAGAGCCGGTCATCTAAAGACGCGCTGGGGCACGGTACATTCCATGGTAGACTGGGATCTAGTTTAGATGGACAACTGCGGGATTTTGAGCTTGGGTTAGGATAGGGATGGCATCGCACAGGTATCACCTTGGTGGTGGAACTTGAAGCTCAACGATACCAAGACTGACGTTGAAAGTACTCTATGTAATCATCGTCAGTGTATATTTAACAGCCAGGCTGAGATAGCGAGCCTTGTAAAGTGCACTGGCAATGTTCCAATTATTTAGAATTGCCCTCCGCGCGCTGTCTTGTGTTCCATGATTCTTGACGTATTCACAATCGGCAGCAACACCCATGTAGACCTATTATCGTGATATTTCAATAGTTTATCAGATTCACACACTGGAACTTACCACTTTCTGAGTCGTGGGGCACCCTGTTGAATTGCCTATTTGATTTACGAAACTTTCCAGAGGAGTTTCGGTTAATGCACTCGATACGTTACTTTCATCACTGACTTTGTTCCCTCTGCATTACTCCCGGGCGCAACATCATCCCGGGCGCGCAACGTGCGGTAGTTGAAGGTGCCCCAAGGAGGATTTGCCTGGGAAGTGGCGGAATGACTAGAGCGCAACAAAGGGTTTTCAATAAGTGAGTTGTATGTAAGTCTATCGTGACCACAAGTCCGAGAATCGTGAATCATTTGACCATCCGGTGACCGTGCCTCGTGCAAAGCAAACTCGGCAAGGGTCATGACATCCGAATCGCGCCAAATTACGAGATTGGAACCCGTGCCAAAGTCATGTTCATGTGGATAGGGGTCCAAGGAACGCCTCCTTTTCAAAAAATCTTGCCGAGTCATGATATGGTAGATATCGTCATTCACAGAGAATGCTCCTTCGTATTCTGGCAGAGCATTTGAATTATTGCCTCTGTTGTGTATCATGATACGAGCAAAACCTAGATCGGCAGGATGAGGTCGATGGACGACACGAGCAGTATCCTCACGCATGCGCGTTGGAGAATGATGGGCAGCAACCACTTCACCCCAGTAGGCCATCACTGTTTCGCGGAGCAGAGGCACTGTGTACTTCTTAGCCGCGCCCTCTGACGAAGTCGTGTAACATGTGATGCGAGCAGCAGGATGTATTAATTCATCATTTGGGCGCAAGTGAAGATGAAAAGTCTGGTTGAAGGCGGACAGGGTAAGCCGGAAGCTATCGTCATGGCGTAACGTCGTCAGCGCCGTTTTCATGTCATGTTTGTAATTAGGCCTGGGTAGGATATCGAAGGAATGCGTCGACAACTGAGTTAACCTTTTAATGGGTCGTACATGTGTGCCATATCCGAGCGCTAATCCATCAGGTCAAAAACAATTAGTAGCGTACGGAATGTTGACTGACCTGAGGCAGGGTTCGGCAGGAAGACGGTGATTGTAAAGACTAGGGTCAAAGGAAGAGGGGGAAGACACATAGAAGGTGGAGGGTAGAGGGAGTGGGTAAGTGAGCAATTAACATCAGCAAGACACGGCTATGTCCATGCTTATTTTTCTGGGCATCAGCGGCCTAGCCAACAAAATCAAACAATTTCTCAGGGCACTTGTGTGAGTTTTGTATTTCTGTTTTCGCACTCAAGTTAGTGTGCTGGGGACGCTTGGACTCACTGAATTGTTGCTTAAAGACCCTAGGGTGGGTACATCGCCAAAATAGAAAATTGGGGATAGAGATGCGACGATTCACGTTAATCGGCTGGGGTCAAGTAGCGATAATAGATATGCAAAGCATGTACCAGTAAAATTCGCACGCTTTTCTGTGCAGCATCATGTCCAGCAATACCTCAAAAAATCATGGCAAGAAGGAAGGCAAAAAATCGAAGCGTCAGAAAGAGCAGATAGTATCGCTAGACCAAGATAATGAAAGCAAAATTAGAAAGACCGAACACAAACTACTAGAAAAACGTACGCTGAATTACCAAGCCTATCCAGTTACAATTCAAAACTGCAGTTTCAGCGGGGACCATGGATCATGTCAATGGGAAAGCGAAAAAGAAGAGGAAACACGCCGAAAGCGAGGGGTCCATCGACAATGTAAGTATATTCCCTACAACGCGTAACTTCCTCTGCCTTACGCCAATCAGAATTACTCGATGATGACAAGTGAGGCCAAAGAGGATACAAATTTCAGCACCGTTAACGCGGCGACAGAATGTCAGTCTATATCATGGAGGATTGGATTCCCCTCTTCTGTCGTCATTGATGGAGCACGCATTTAGCAAGCACGAATCTCAATAAAAAGAAAAGGCGCAAACGTGATGATGTTGCTGAGGCCTCGGCTTCAGCTATAAAAGAGCCTAACTCTGGATTTTCTAAGATCACGGCAAAGAAGAAGCCAACGGGTGTTGAACTAGATGGACAGATAGCAGCAAATGGCCCAATGGCATCTAAAGAGGTTTCGATGTTCATGGAAAAACATAGCATTACAATTAATACACCCCCCGGGATCGAAAGCACGACTCCAATAATTTCATTCTCAGAACTAGATATACCTGACAAGCTTAAAGTCGCGCTCTCTGGGTTCAAAGAACCCACGCCGATACAAGCTTGCGCATGGCCGCTGGCACTAAAAGGCCACGACATTGTTGGCATTGCGGAGACAGGAAGGTACGCTAGGTCTTTTTCATAGGTCATCCTGATGTGCCCAACTTGAATCGCAGTGGGAAAACGCTGGCGTTTGGTATTCCTGCTCTTACGCACCTGGTAAGATCACCCCAATCCCCTTCAAGGGTGCCCTCTGTGATATCTGTTCTCGTGATCGCACCCACACGTGAACTAGCCATTCAAACGCATGATACGCTCACAAGTTTGGGCGAGCCTTTCGGCATCGCGAGCGTGGCCGTTTTCGGAGGCGTTCCAAAGGAGCCCCAGGTTAAAATGCTTCGCAACGTTACCAAGTCCGGAGAAAGCAAAACTAGAATTGTCGTGGGTACCCCAGGTCGCATATTGGATTTGGTACAAGAAGGAGCATGTGATCTTGCAGAGTACGTGATGCCAAACCACCTGTCTGGCATCGCTGACCAGATCACAGGGTAGATTATCTCGTGCTAGATGAGGCCGATCGCATGTTAGATAAGGGGTTTGAGAATGATATTCGGAGAATCATCTCAAGCACCAAGAAAGGCTCCGAACGGCAGACAATGATGTGTTGGTGACAATGTGCTTTTATTTCTTTTGTTGACAAAATTTCACAGTCAGCGCAACTTGGCCTGAGGCCGTTCGACGCTTGGCGAACTCCTTTCAACGCAATCCTATCCGCGTCATAGTTGGGAACGATGATTTAACGGCCAATAGCCGGGTCGAACAAAGCGTCGAGGTGCTAGACGATTCTCGCCAGAAAGAGTTGGTATCTTTCATGGAGATATCGATAATAAGCTCACTGCTTTTCGGTAGCTCGAAACTTCTTGGCACACTACGGGCACTGTCTTTCAAAAGGAAACCAAGTGGCTCATCGGACATGCGTATACTAGTCTTTGCATTATACAAAAAAGAAGCCGCTCGGGTGGAGCAGATGCTTGAACGGCAGGGGTACGCAGTGTGTGCCTTGCACGGGGACATGCCCCAAAACGCCCGAATGGAAATGCTGGAGAGGTTCAGGAGTGGTCAGGTGAACTTGATGGTCGCCACAGATGTTGCGGCGCGAGGATTGGATATACCCAACGTGGGTGCGGTCATTAATTACACCTTCCCGTTGACGATCGAAGACTACATCCACCGGATTGGCCGGACTGGTGAGTGGCGAATACTATAGATAAAGGAGTGGGTTGTTCATGGTGCGAGACACAGGGCGTGGGGGCAAGACGGGCAAGTCGATCACATTCTTCACCGGGGACAATCACGAGCGATCGCTTGCTGGGGAACTGGCAAGGGTATTGCGTGAGGGCGGATTTGATTATGATGGACTGAGAAAGTTTCCGATGACGATTAAGAAAAAGGAGCACAGTGTGTACGGGGCCTTCTATCGGGATGACATACCAGTTCCAAAGGGTCCGACCAAGATTGTATTCGAGTAATGTAGACTCGGCCAATTTGATTTACACCGCCTCGTCGTCTGCCGTCGTCACATCCCAACCTCATTGTCATCCCCTTCTTCTATAACTCGCAGCAATGATGGGCCTATTCAGCCAGGCGGGCTCTCATATCACACGGGCTGTCAAGCCACGCGGCTCTCTCGAGGACGATACTAAACCCCCTTCCGACACAGAGCCAGACGATACGTCGATCTTGTCCGTGCTTGCCTTCCCCTTCTCATGTTCACCCTCGACACCTCTGATCCTCCATCCAGGGACGAGAATGAAGGCTCCATTATCAGCTCAATTATATCTCAGCTTCGGTTTGGCTTATATTACCATGTCGGAATGCCTATCCTGACGCTTTCGTGCAAAGAGTTGGGATGGATCTATCCCGAGTCACTTTCCCGACCTTTGTGCTAGAACCCAGAAGCATGCTAGAACGTATTACGGATTTCATGTCGCATCCCGATCTCATTTTCGGGCAAGTCTATGCTGTCACTCTCTGTAATACTCAGAGAAAGACCTGTTTTTGCCGCTTGACAGTGCAGACGAACTAGATAGCGCTGAAGAACGGTTTATCAGAGTCCTACAATATTACCTCTCCGGATGGCACATTAAGCCAAAAGGTGTTAAGAAACCGTGAGTTGTCTGCACTCTGGACCCGTCCCATCTTCTAGCGTTGTAGATATAATCCCATTCTCGGCGAATTCTTCCGATGCAGATACGACTATCAGAACGGAACTCAGGGCTTCTATATCGCTGAACAAGGCACGTATATCTCGGTTTATATCCCGACCTTTTTCGTGACGAGTATTTCCCGCAAGTTTCACATCATCCTCCCATCTCCGCTTTCTTTTATATCTCCCCTGAAAATCGCGTCAAAATAGTTGGCGAACTCAGGCCGAAATCTAGATTTCTGGGGAATAGCGTCTCTACCGTCATGGACGGGGAGAATCGCGTCATCCTTCTGGGCAAACCGGACGACGGTGGTTTGTCTACCTCCTTCCTGGCGCTACTTCGCTCCAGACTCAATTTCCACAGAATACGTCATCACCATGCCAAACATGTATGCCCGTGGAATTCTATTCGGCAAGATGGTGCTTGAACTCGGAGACAATTGTGTCGCCAAGAATGAGAAGAATGGATTGGATTGCGACATAGAGTTCAAAACGAAAGTAGGTGGTCCTTACCCCTGCTAAAATAGTTCTCCTGATCTCGACCAGGGTTTCTTCTCTGGCACATACAATGCGATAGCTGGCCATGTTAGGCGGTATTCAACCGAAATTGGTGAGCTATCAGGTAAGTGGAGTCATACGATTGAGCTGCGGATGTCCAAGGTAACTTCTTGTCATCAATGCTTTTGGAGCCCTCGTAACGTTTTTGTTCTACTAGACCGGCAAGAAGCGGATATTATTCGACGTGGTCAAAGAAGGCTCTAATGTAGCTCCTAAATCGGTGCCCCCGTTGCAGGAGCAGGAACCAAATGAGTCAAGGCGGTAGCGTTGCTTCAATACGAGCACTTTTCATATTCTAACACAGTCGGTAGACTATGGGCCGCTTTGACAGACGCAATCATTCAGAAAGACATGGAGCAGGCTACAACCGCCAAGACTGCAGTTGAGGATGCGCAGAGGGAGAGACGTAGGATGATGGAGGAGCGTGGAGAGGTACATGTCCCTAGATTCTTCGAATTGAAGAAGGACCATTGGGTGCCTAAAATATCGTATGATTGTTTCTTCTTGTTCTGTTCGTCCTCTCATTTTCCTTCTGCAGTCTACCTACGGAGCCCACTGCAGCGACCGCAGCTGTTAAGCGGTGGCTGTTTCCATGTTCCTCAACAGAGACTTGATATATAAATCAAGGTTCTCATGATTTTTGGATGAATCACACCTAACTATTTACTTCCAATATTCAACCTGTATATTCATAGAAAGAGCAACACATCCATCAGTGTACATTATTAGAATGAACCCTCGGTCACCAGCATTAAGGCTGCTGGTGGATGGCTGAGGAAAGCGAATAACTAGGGTATAAACATCAAAATCCAGATACGAAGCCAGAAAAGAGACTAAATTCGTGAGTTGTGCGTAGGTGAACTAGATATGTCATTTTGACGTGTGTGTGATGTATGAGAAGAGGATGGGAACGTGGATGGGATCAAATTATGAATACCAACCGTCTTCACCTTGCGTCAGTGCCACGGACACAGTGCTTGGTGTTGGGGATGGTGCAGCAGGGCGAGAATAATGTTGGGCCTGTGGCCCACGGGGTGTTGACGGCCCTAAATATGGGTATCTCTTCAGCTGGTTGGAAGACCAGCTCGGCGTAGGGTAAGGCTGCTTGGGGTAAGGTTGCTTGGGCGCATGCACTGAATCCCACACAGATCCTGACGGTGGCGTTCCACTGCTGTAGCTCATCTGGGATACAGGGCGTTGGCTCGGCGTCGGTGATCGCATATCGTATATAGTACTCGTGCGAGACTGAGGTCGTGGGGCGCCACCGTTTGTAGATGCTCTGAACGGAGATGGTGCGACACCAGTAACTGTCGTCAATTCGGGCGCCTTGGCCTTCTCGAGTTCGGATTGAAGGCGAACTACCTTGGCTTCAAGGTCTGCAATTTGCTCCCGTAGCCTAACCTCACGATCCTAGACAGATACAAGTATAAGCGACCGGCTCCTCTCGTTTCAGAAAATCATGTACCTTTAGTAGGCGACTGTCGGCTTCACCTTCTTCCAGTTGAAGCCTGACGAGCGATAGATCAGCTTCCAATTGGGACTGAGTCTGTTCAGTCTGCTCCAATCTTGTCTTTGTATATTCTAGTTGACCTTCGGCTTCCTGTGCGTGACGTTCCCATTCTGTGGAGCGTTGCTGGGCCTGAGTCAGACTTTGACGAGCGGTCGTTGAGGCTTTCTCGCTGTTGGCTAATCTGATTTCGAGGTCCTTGAAGCGCTTCTGCAATGTAGCGCGATCAGCTTCAAGACCATTAGCGCGGTCACGGGTAGCACGGAGTTCTTTCAACTCTTCGTTGTCAGCCTGCCCGATAAGGTTGGTGAGCGCGTCAATCTTCTCCGATGCCAGTCGCAACGAGTCCCAGTGACTTTGTTGCAAAGCAAGTTCTTCATTCTTCTTCTGGAGACCTTCAAGCATCTGTATAGCTGTATCCTTTTCTCGGTTAGCATAATTAAGCTGCATGTTGAGTGATTCCACCTAACAAGGGACAATATCAGCCTTATCGTTATATAAATCTCAGGATTCACGAACCGTTGCTTGCAAGGCTTGTTTTTCATCCTTTAGGTCATGGTTCGCCTGCTCCAGATCCGCTAAGCGTTGTTGGTTAGTGGAGGAAGACACATCAACCGCTTGCAGCCTGCCCAAGGCTTGCGCCAGTGCTTCCTCGAGTTCGGTATTCCGGAGTTTGAGGGAAGAGACTTCGGTGGCCTGAACTGATGCTTCAGACTGAATTTCTTGGACTTGAGCACGAAGGCGATCTCTGTCGGCATCAGCGGCAGTCAATTTCTCATTCAAAGCATCCTTCTCCACGCGGACTTGGCCATGGGCGCCGCGCGCCTTGGTCATCTGCACCTGGTACTCGGTATTCAACTTGCGCAGCTCCTCAATTTCGCGCTTCGATGACTCAAGGGATGCTACCAATTCTGAATGGGTGTTGGACAACACGTTTGAAGCCGTCAAGAGTGCATCCGGAAGACTCAGCAGCTTGTCCAAGATCTCCTTGTTGAGGGAAAGCACCTCCTCGTCGCGGCTCGCCGAGGTCTTGTGTTGACTAATAAGCTGTTCGACGTCGGCTAAAATGACCTTGACATCTTCATTAAGATCGGTCTTTGGCGTTGGTTGTCCAAGCTTCGAGAGGATCTTGTCCTGAGCATCTGCGAGTCCGTCCATGCGCTCGGCCAACTTGGCAGGTAGCTCGGTTATCTTCAAGGACAGCTCTTCAAGGTGGCCCTGTGATGCGGCCCTCTGCTCCACCAAGACTGTTTCAACGACACCTAGCACTTTCGTCATGGGTTCTACTGCGCCGGAGATACTGTCTGTCACCCTCATGGCAATCGCATCGATATTGAGAGCTTTGTCCCTCACTGCAAGCCTTGAATCCAAGCGTTCAATGACCAGGTCCGCCACCTGCTCCTTGATCTCATGGGCATCAATCGGCGCAATGGCTCGTCGAACTTCCGTCATCAACTGGAACGTCAGAGTGTCCACATCCATCGGACCCTGGGAAGGAAGCAATGGGAGTATCCTGTCCACGATGAGGCTGGCGGTCTCGCGCTTGTCAGACGCCAAGTCAATGAGTTGAGAGATATGAGGTTTGACAGCCTGAGCTAATTGGTTCGTTAAGAATTCGTAGTCAATCGGATCCGCGCGAGCTGATGCTAGCAGGGGCGACAAGGATTTCACAACCATCTCAACCAACGTGTCCCGTTCTCTGGCGGGGGCCGATGCCAGACGATTGACGGTTACCTCTTGCCTCGCAGAAAAATCGGCAATAGTTTCCACGATGGCGCTAACTGTGCGTGAACCAACGTCTTCTACAATACCAATGACTGCGTCTCTGATTTGCTGAGCTTGTCCCTGTTGCTCTGTAGCCTCCTTGAGTTCTTTCCTCAACATCACCGTTAATTCTTTGTGTCCTTCATCAATGATATCCTTGATGAGCTGGAAATCCATTTCACCACGAGCATCCATTTGGCTATCTTCCAGGCTCCTTGCAGCACTCTCTTGAAGCTGGGCGCGGAACAGGGACACCATGTCGGCAATCATGGTTTCTGTCTTGGAACTGAAAGTCGATGGCCCATCACCGCGTCGTTCACTCAAAACATGATCAAGTGCCGCGAACTTTTCTTCCATAGTCACAATTAACCGTTCCTCAAAGTCGCGCATATCTTCACGCGTCGTCAACTCGAGGCCAGGAGACTCAACCAGCGCACGACTGGTCTCATGGTCATCCATGTCGTGCAAGTCTGAAGGTAGAGAGGAACCCCGTCTTCGGTGCTGTTGTTGCTTCGTTGACGAGAATATATCTTCATCCCCAGCGTTTCTGTCCCTCTCTGCATCAGAGACATTGGCGTCCTCGTCCTCACTTGATCGCATTTTGTCGAACTGCACGCTATAGTTGTTCGCCGGATCTGTGACGAATCGTCCACGAGAGAACGTGTTCGATATATATGGTACGTCGACGTCGTCCAAGGATGGTTTCCGGTGCTCGTCCAAAAGGTCCCGAGAACTCAATCGTGAGCGGACTACCTTCCTTGTTCTCTCTTCATCTCCGCGGCTATTCGCGCTCGCAAGAGCTTTAAACAATCCAGCGGGTACTGTATTCTTTCTCGTTGACTGAGCAGTGAAATCCAGTGGTAAAGGAGGACGTTTCCTTGACCTGAATAAGCTCATGCCCTCATCTCTATCATCACCATCGCCCTCTTGGTTTTGCTCCCCAGCTGATAATCGCGACTCATTCTTTGCTGTTGAATCATCAGCAAAAGTGCTTTCTTCTTGATTAATGCGGGCTACGTCTTCTTCGACCTCCATGTCCTTTTCACCTTCGTCAGTAGGCTCCTGTTCCTTCGGTAATGGAATATAAGGCACCGTCGGCAGGGCAGAGAAGGTGGCATATGGAAATGGCGCTGCCTCAGTGCCACGGTTGGTTTCCCTGTCCGAAGACATGACACGGTGATGAACGGATGCATCAGACATAGATCGCCTCATACTTCTCAGGCTCTTCGGACTCTCCATATCGGCAGGGAAACGGAATGACCTCAAGCTATCACCTTCATCGAACACGGCTGTATTACCCAGGTCCCCACTAGAAGAATTGCGGCGCTGGCGTTTCTCCCTACCTTGACGCTCAGGCGCTACTTGGTCGACATGGGCTGCGGTAATCGAGGGCAGTGGCCTACCAGATGGCGACAGGGAGTCACCTTCAACGACCTTAATTTCTTCTGCTGTAGACCCTAGTCCCATTTCCAAACCTGCTTCTGTAGGCACTGACAACATAGGCATCTGTGGCACGCCAGGAGGAGGGCGAAATGTGAAACCAGTCGGCCTGAATTCAGGAGCCGAGACGTTCAGCGATGTGACGTTGGTTGCATGAGCACCTGTATCACCACTGCCGATTGAAGGCAAGGGGGAATGCGAAAGACGTGGAGCATTAGGTGGAGCTGCCAGGTGCTGCTGGGGGGCAACTGGCTGAGCTTGACGTACAAACCCAAAGACGAATGGCTTGGCAAAGGGATTGAGAGCTGCTGCCAGTGACAAGGGTTGGATTTGTTGCTGCTGGAAGTGGACACCAAAAGTATCTGAGGAATTTCGTGAATGGGCCTTTGCCGGGTCGTGTACCGAATATTGGCCTGTAGATGAACGCGAGTGTTTGGGGGGCGGTGATGGGTTGGGTACCTGAGAGCCATACAAGTTACCGGCAGCCGTAACGAGATACTCTTCGTCCGGCTGAAATCGAGCTTCCTCGCTCGGGTTAGAAATAATGTCCTCATCTCCTTCTTCGTGTCTATAGCCATTTGTTCGCACCACGTGGGGCTGAGGGCTAGAAAGGCGGTGCTGATGTCGTGCGATCGATGTCACAGTCGGTTCCCCAGGCGGTTTAGGAAAATTGGGTATACGTCTTGGTTTATCCAACAACTGTCGACGGGCAAGACGTCGGCGCATGCGGCGGTTTGCGCGTCCTTGTCTAGCGCGTTCCTCGTCGGACGGATTAGACCATTCCCCTATGCTCTGATGGAGCGGAGTTAATGGCGATAGAAGCCAAACGGGCCATCAACACGCACCTCGTTATCTGAAGATTCAGATGGACATATATCTTCCGATCCTGTCCATTCACCTGCTGCATCCATGTCCAGGTCTACCGTCACATCTGCAACGACGGGGGTGCGAATGCGAGACGGAACAGAGAGAGAAGCTGACATCTTGGACTCGTGACGCAAAGAGTGTGGGCCCGTTGCAGTGGCCACATCGAGTGACTGAGCACCTCCGTCATCAACATTGACGGGCACCTCCACAGCGTTGGCGTGTTCTTCTACCGTTACTTCCCCAGGCGGCTGTTTCTTCTCTTCTTCCTCCTCCTCTTCCTCGGCCTCTTCGGGAGTTTCGAGACCGAAACCACGGGCAAAATCCATGCGGGTCCTTGGATGAACAGCCGATAAAGAAGGGACGGCTGAGCCACCCAGGGGGCTTGGGAATTGGCCAGGGCTCAAGGGTATTATAGGCGGCTTAGGTTGTGGTATGATTATCGAAGGCCGCGGAGCAGGTGACAAGGCCGTGTGATAAGAGGTCATGGGTATGTGTTCTGGAGGAGGCGCAACCAGGGAATCGAACGTCGAGGGTTGATACGAGGGAGGCTGCGCCAGGGAGAGCGTATGACCGTGTCTATTCGTGATACTACCGGGAGGAAGCATCACTGGGTGAATTATGCTAGGCGGAAACCGCGGTGAAGTAGTGCTGAACGGTGGCTGTGGGGAGGTTAGCGACGGCGACATCAAACCATCTTGTTGCTGCTGCTGATGCAGCTTGTTCAGCTTGAACATCAACAACGCTGGATCGGCCGGAGAGGATATCTGCAGAGCAGGTTCAGCAGGAGACTCGGCACGACGAGTGAGATGGGGACACTGACAGAAGCAGCCCTCGCGTGTGGCGCGTAGATGTGAGGAACGTTACTTCCCGACCCGCGCTCCACGCCGAGTTGTTCAAGCTTCTCTTCAATAACCTGTTGCTTCAAAGCGTCCCATGCGTGCTAGGAGGTATGACGCGTTATATAAATACGGGGTGGCGAGACTAATGCCGTACCTGAGTGGGTAAAAAGACGTCAATGGTATCTGGTACTAGTCGCCTTAAAATGTCCTGCGGGTATATATCTCGTGAAGTTGCTTCTACAGGCGACACTGTCAAATCATGGTATATGCTATTATCGAGCGGGTAACGCGCCCATTCGGGTCTAGTTGATGGTTTGCCGTCTCTCTCGGAAGGGAGAGTCTCCCTGGGCAAATTGACAATAAGCTTCTTCGGCTTTGAAGTGGCAGGAGCTAGGGAAGGTGGCAGAGGACTCAGCTTACGCTGAGGGCCTCCAAGGACGGCTTTGGGAGGGCCGCCTATACTTAGTTGCTTTCTATGTTTCCCAGGATGATGTACGGTGGGGGGAAGGTGGGGGAAGGGAGATATTGAATTACGGGGATAATGGGTAGGAAAAGGGGGGATAACATGGGGGAAATGAGGGATGTTTTGCGGAGGCGGCGGAGAAAAGAATGGTTGAGAGAACATTGAAGCCTTCCGAGATGACCGTCGCTGGTCAAATTCCCAATTTATTTATTATCTTTTTCGTTTTTTCTCTTTCCCACCACTTCCATGCTGCTCCGTCTCAGAACTGCTCGTTGCTACTCAACCTACTCAACATTAGCTGACATTAATGTTCGTGTCTCTCACCCTGTCCTCCCCTCTGACTTACTTCCAACCAGGTCAACAAATTACATGTGTCCAAATCCCAAAATCCCCGTCCAGTCCCTCCTTCTTCCTCTCTCGTCTTCGGTCACACTTTCGTAAGCTTCGGATCTATTCCCGTCCGACGCGTCCTAACCCTTCTGCAGACAGACCATATGTTGACTATTCCATGGAACATCAAGTCCGGTTGGGGAGCTCCAGAGATTAAGCCTTGTACGCTCGCCCTTACCTGCCCCCGGAGCTTGCGTGCTTACTAGCATTGATTAGATGGCCCACTTTCATTGGAACCCAGTAGCACCGTTCTTCATTATGCCCAAACTCTATTTGAAGGATTGAAGGCATACCGGCAGGAATCAGGTCGCGTACTTCTCTTCCGTCCAGATATGAACATGGAGCGCATGAATACCAGCGCCCAAAGGATCGCGCTTCCTGTGCGTCCCGACTTTCTTATCCTTCCCCCTCCCCTCCCTTTCCATGAATAAACCCACTTTCTCGATTAGACATTTAACGGAAGCGCCCTTCTTGAGTTGATCAAAGACCTTGTTCGACTAGACAAGCATTGGATACCCAAGGAACCAGGCCACTCTCTCTACATCCGTCCCACGTTGAGTACGTTAGCGATTTTTCTCCCTTATTCTGCTTCTGACTCTCACCAGTCGGCACACAAAATGCCATTGGCGTCTCCCCCCCTAGAGATGCACTTCTTTTCGTCATTTGCAGCCCTGTTGGACCATTCTATCCAAAAGGTTTCAAGCCCGTTTCCCTTCTCGGTACAACAGAGTACATTCGTGCAGCGCTGGGAGGTTCGTATGATCTGCCCTCCTAACCCATCTTTACTGACGACCACGCCACGCGCCCCAGGCACCGGCGCCTACAAACTCGGTTTAAACTACGCACCTGGTATCATGCCTCAAAAGCGGGCCACCGACCTTGGATACGCTCAAAACCTATGGCTCTATGGGCCAGAGCACCATCTGACCGAGGTTGGCACTATGAACGTGTTCATCGTATTCCGTAAAAACGACCAGAGTGCGTTATATCTTCTACAACTCACCGCTTCTTTGTGGACCTTAAAATCTCCTACCAGCACTCGAACTCGTATCTCCACCACTTGACGGCCTGATCCTTCCAGGCGTCACACGCTCCTCCGTGCTTGCTTTAGGTCGCGATCACGCTTCTGGGAAGCAGCGGCTTCCTGGACTCCCAGATAAATTCGTCGTCTCTGAAAGGCCCGTTACCATGAAGGAAGTGAAAGAAGCGTCCAAGAATGGCAGCCTTGTCGAATTATTCGGTGCAGGCACGTTATCATATCCCACGTTCGTCTTACTTGATTACTCAGATTAGATTAGGAACGGCCGCTGTCATCAGCCCAGTTGACAAGATAGGATATCTAGGCGAAGACGTAGAAATACCCACGGGTGAGGATGGGATGGGCATTGTAGCAAGGACGATGTGGAATGAGCTTGTTGGGCGCCAGACAGGGGCTATACCCAGTGACTGGAGTGTGGTCGTCTGCGATTCTTGATTTTTTTAGACAATAATTATTTTCTCCCGCCGGTGATGGCCGAATCTGACTAATCGGGGGTGAGGGCTCAGCCATTCACGCCGCCGCTCCTCTCAAATACGCTCCATATACTCTTTGCTTATGATCTTTGACCCCTCAACTGCTCCCCACCTCAAGCCATGGCTAGTCAGAACTCTCGAACCAATGTTTGTTTTTTCCTTTAGTCTGTCTTACATATCTGAAAACCCATGTTTAAAAAATCATCCTCATAGATGCGATGCTGAACCAGGAGCACTTGCAGATTACATCCTCGCGCTATTAAAGCACAACGTCCCAGAAAATGAGATGAGAAAGGAACTTCAGGTGCAACTTGACGAGTTTCTAGAGAATGGTGCGCTTCTGTGTCGCTCCTCTGATTTGATTCACTTGTTTATGATTCACCAGAATGCGCCAGCTTCGTTGAGACGCTATTCACTGTCCTCCGTACAAAATCCTATCTACCCTATGCCGCAAACCCCCCCTCACCCCCACAAAAACCAAAACCACTCGATACTGGCATTCCCATCCCCTTAGACGGGCTAATATCCCCTTCGGTTCCTTCCACATCTGAGAACCGTCCCAGAAAAAGAAGCATCGAAACGGATGACAGGGATATACGACCACCAGCAAAAGGCCCCCGCCTCAATTCGGATGGCCAGTTCTCCCGCTATGGCGGCAACGGCAGACAAGATGGGCGGTGGAATGAAAGAGGGGATAGAACACGGGAAGGCTACAGAGACGGCAGCTCAGACACACATCGGGGCCCAAACGGAGCCTTGGGTCTCACGAATGGTCGTCGCCCACAATCATACCAACCGCCCGATCAAAAACGTGGTATTTGCAGAGACTATCATAGTGAGTTAGCCCTTTGTATTGGTTCATACGTTTCTAACAGTTGTGCAATAGACTATGGTTACTGCGCTCGCGGTGCTCTGTGTAAATACAGCCACGGTGATGATGCTGTCGTCCCGGGGCAACTCTTTCCCTCAATGCCTCATGGCCTCCCCTTCCTCCCCATGTTCCCTAATGGTGCATTTGGTCCTGCTGTTGCCTATGACCCCCACGAAGCACGAATGGACATGCGGCCTCGCCCACCGCACCAACGCGCTCCACTCTTGCCTCGAATACAACAAGAAGATGGTAGTCGCGTCGTTCACCCCGTGAATGCCACCGGCGAGCTCCCTGTTATTCAAGACCTTACGCCCAGCCTCCCGCCAGATTCTCAAAATGAGCAACAACCAGAAGGCACGGACTCACAACAGCAGCAGCCGCCACAACAACAACAACCGCATCCGCAGGTCGGTGTTCTCCCAATGGCTCAAATGATGCCAGAAGGCTTTGACCAGAATGGGTTTGCGATGGCGATGGGGTCTATGAATGGATTCCCAGGTATGGGAATGGGGATGGGGATGGGGATGGGGATGGGGATGGATATTGACATGGCGGGCGCTTCAGTGGACGCAGACACGACGAATAACCGCAACGG